>JAKOGI010001388.1:197500-217500 GCA_029747015.1 Carnegiea gigantea
TCCTTAAATAGATCTAAAGCATACACTTTAAATTAGCACACCCAAATATGAGCTTTTAGGAGAAGACAAACACCTAATTCTCAGGTACAATTTGTGAAGGTGACATAATGCTTGGTGTCGAAACCACGTTTGGCTCTAGGGTAGTACCAAAGCACTCATCAGAAAAGCAATCCTAGTTAGAGACATCAATAAGCATTAGATCTGTAGCTATTGTATCGTTCAGTAGCAGAAAAGGGGGACGGAAGGAGAAGGAGAGTTGTGAGCCTGTGACTTTTAAAATCATATGGTATTCTAAGATTCATCCCCCCTTTTTTTAATTCATTGACCTTTACCAGTGGCACTTGGTGCTCACATCTACTCAATGAAGAGCATCGATTAGATAGAGAAAGAAAGAGATGGGGATGAGAGAGAGGGGGGGACTGTTCAGAAAGAAGCTTCAAAAAGTCTGGGGAAATCGAAGACCCCTGCCCAGCTTTTGAGCTTTTTTTAAAAAGAAAAATAAAGCCCATAAGTCGAAGTAGGCATTGACAATATGCCTTTCATCCGCCAACATTAGATCAACATTGAATGCCCAAGATTAAAAGTTATCACAATAAAGTGGCTTTTCATTTTAAGGGGAGTTATCATATGAACCCTCCCCTATGTACACACACACACACACACACACACACACACACTCACACATAAATATATATACATACATATATACATACATACATGCATATAAACGTACATATATATATATATATATATATATATATATATATATATATATATATATATATATATATATATATATATATGTATATATATATATATATATATATATATATATATATGCATATGTATATGCATATGTATATGTATATCTATATAATATATATATATGTGTGTGTGTGTGTGTGTGTGTCTGTATACATACACATATTACACACACACACACACACACACACACACACACACACACACACACACACACACACATGCACGCGCGTGCGCACACACACACACACACACACACACACACACACACACACACATAATATATACATACATACATAACATTATATATATATATATATATATATATATATATATATATATATATATATATAACACACACACGCATATGTACATTATATAAATATATATATATATATATATATATATATATATATATATATGTATATGTGCAAA
The DNA here is from genome assembly GCA_029747015.1 of Carnegiea gigantea. NCBI lineage: Eukaryota > Viridiplantae > Streptophyta > Magnoliopsida > Caryophyllales > Cactaceae > Carnegiea > Carnegiea gigantea. Next base: position 198,698 of record JAKOGI010001388.1, read on the forward strand.
TATATATATATATGTATATATAACACGCCCAAAATACTAATGAGATGATTTACGAAAAACTGCAGCAGAAGACTTATGATAGAAGGTGTTACCACCGTCCTGATAATGACAAGGCTCATTGAAACGATTGAATCTTGCAACTGATGTTCACAATCACAATATCTATAAAAGTGAAACACTCCAAGACCAAAGTCCATGATACTTCAACTTCAATACAATCGACTTAATCGGACGATGTGTTGACTCGCACTCCACACTACACAAGTATATTGAATATCGGCTCAACTTCACTCTAAGGTTGATCCCAACATTCATATTATGCTGAATCCACTGTGAGCATCTGATGACTTCCAAAGGGGCTTATTAAACGGGGAAACATGTGATATTTCATCACCTAAAATGGAATACATGAAAACAATTCGAAAATGTGAGCTAAAACTCAGTACATTCATTCCCGTATAATAAAATGAGCATAGAAACACTGTCGATGGGTACCCGCCTTTGTAATTCATTTCGTTCATAATGACAATGAAAATGAAAGTAATATAAAACTGAATTGCTCATTATTATCTGCATGTAAATCCCTTGCGATGATATGATATATATATAGGTGTACACCTGCTAATCCGATCAAGGCTTGGCCTGAGGCCACACGGGTAAGTGATGGGCTAACGCCCTATAGGTGATAACTGATGGGATCACAAGTTAAATGGCAAATCACTATATAAACTGATTCATTGATAAACTCATTAAGAGTTGTAACTTGATAAACATGTTCTCATTTCTGAACATACAGGTAATGGACGTACATTGAGTCTTTAAAAATATTATCTGACTTGATAAATGTCATTTGTTTCACAAATATCATCTAACTTGACAAATATGTTCTGACTTGATAACACTTATGCATAACAAGAAATAATGACTAGGACTCAACTCTGTTTTGTAGCTATCATTGTAGGTATGTGTAGTCAATAAATGATCCTTACTCATATAATTGAGTAAGTAAAAGTATGTGTAATAGAAATTGAGTAATTATATGGTATATATAGTTTGGGTATTTCGGTGTAACTTCAAAACTGAATTAATAAAAGTAATTAAATTCGACATAGAGTAAATGAAAGTAAAATAGACCATAATGAGATAAATGAGATTACGAAGGAAAAGGCTTAGATGGTGACAAATGAAAGAGTGGTTTTGGCCTTCTCTTAAATAGGTGGCTGATATAGGCTTAAGGCTCGATGATGTAAAGTTTGGTTCAAGATAACAACAAGTACACTAGATTGGCTTGATAAATACATTTAATACATTCTAAATTGAGTAAGTAATAGAGGTGTGAGGGCAAGAGAGATATATCTTGGTTCAAAATAGCATAAATTGCAATAACGCGGTCTAATAAATATGATTTCTATGTCAAAAATTCTCCCCACTTCCTATATTTTATTCACAAATCCATTAAATGCAGTTTTTCACACTAAATAGATTATTGATCCCAATGAAAGCTATTAAAATCCCCAAACTTGGTACTTTCTTTGTAATATCCATAAGTGATTCAAAACTCATAATTAAGCTCCCAAAATGCATGTTTTTCTTCTTTTCTTTCATAAATCAAGCTGAAAACTCCAACAAAATCCATGACTTTTCATTTCCCCCTTAAATGATCTTACTTGGCCTAAAATATACAAAATAAGTGCATGATCAATCCCACCCAATCTTTATTATTGCTCTTTACACAATTACTCAAAATGCTTCCAAAAATCACCAAACTTAAAACATTCAATCGAAATTCATGAAATCTTATAGAAAATTCTAAAATAATATAGGAAATCTACTATAAATGTTTTAGAATTTTCCTCAAAGTATACACTTCACAGAAATTGCAATAACAGCCCAATTTGCATCAAAGCAGGTTAGTTTGCTTCAAAAATTCATAACTTCCCCCCTTGACTTCAAATGGAGACCTAAAACTCCAATATGGAAAGATTAAGATGTCCCAAAAAACTTTCATTCACAATACAAAATATGATTTCGACAATAGGGTTCCCAAAACGGGAGTAGAACACAAGTGTGTCAGGTTTTTGTTGCACTTGCGCAGCTCTAGCAAAACAGTCACAACATTTTTTCATAGAACTCAGATTAAGGCAATTCAAAAAGCATTTGAATGCTAAACGGACCTATCCACGCACCAAAAATAATAATTTTTCAGTGGGCCAATCATTACCAGTTTAGTCTCAAATTCACCCCTGTTTTCTGTCATTTTCAGCCCTCACTATTTTTGCTTTCTCCTCCTTTTTTCAGATAATTCTCACTTAAAATCATTCCAAATCAGCAAAACATCATCATAATCATTAATAAGACTAAATATTATAAAATCATATACAAAATAATACAAATCCATCACTTGACTTAAGCTAACTTGATCATGACAAAACCCTAACCTTAACATGCTTCAAGCTCAACCCCACCATGATCAGTATCTCCAAAATCAATAAAATTTGCATGATAACATCTAGTTTGATCTCAAGAGCATGAATCATAACTAAAACAATCATAAAACCAAAAATACATCAAGATCAAGTTAGGGTTTGCTCACTTTGATGCTTGAAAACAAGAGATGTATGTGGTGTAAGGTGTAGGGGATGGCTGGTGGTGGTTATGGTGGTGGCTAGTGGCTACTCTGGTCTGGAGATGGTGGTTGCAACTCTTATACAAGGGGGGTCGTGGGGTTGACAGAGAGAGAGGAGAGAGATGATGCTTGAGTTTTGGGTTGTGTTGTTTTTTTGACTTGTCTACATCCTTGGCTGAAATTTCATCCTCAACAAGTGGCTGTTTGTTAACCATGGTTGGATTTTAATCATGATAATTAGTTAGGTTAGTCAAGCAAGCTTGTCGGATTATGATTGGCTTGTACAGTTTGGGGCCCGGGAAGGGAAGTAAAGCGTATGCGATTAAATTTTCGTAACTCAAAATTTAATTTTTGCGAGGTTATAATAATAATAATAATAATAATAATAATAATAATAGTAGTAGTAGTAGTAGTAGTACTAATAATAATAATAATAATAATAATAATAATAATAATAATAATAATAATAATAATAATAATAATGAATTCTTAAATTATAATTATCAATGCCCATTATTGATTCACCTGAACTTTTATAATAATTAAAACCCAAAATGCAAAGTGGGACCCAAAATTATAGTTTGCTAAATAAATAAATTTGGTGTATATGAATTAATAAACATAATTTGGTTAAATAAATAACCATGAAAATAAAGATGATTTAAATAAATAGGGGTTAGGGTCGGGATATTATAGCCTTCCCCCTTTCGTCCTCGAAACTTATGAGTTTTGTGAAAATATGCACTGATATTACAAATAAATGTGGATATTTGGCATTCATCTCTCTCTGGGTTTTCCCAAGTGGCTTTTGAGGAGGTATGATTTGCTAACAGTACTTTTTGCCTCATCTGAAACTATGATTGTCGCCTACGTTTGTCGACATAATTCTTTTGTCAGCCTTTCCTCACCTTAACATGTCCTTGAATTTCTTTCATAATACTTACTTGGATTAACTCTATTCTTATATCCAATGCTTCTTCTGGCTCGCTCCTATAAGACCTGACATTGCTTAAGATTATGCTCTTAACAAAATGTCGTCATTTAGTGTTCTCAAGGCATCACCAGTTCTCCCCTCATCCAAGTAATCAAAAGTCTGCTCCAATTCCACATAAGGCAATAAAATGAATATCGCCAGGAATGAAAATGAAGGAATTGGTAGTCAAGTGAGTCATTAAGTCTAAAAGAAATAAACAGTGAAATTAGAAAAGATTGATAAAGGGGGGATTATGATGAGGTGGTTAAAATAAAATGACCAGAATGTTGAAATATAATGCCAAATAAATCATGATTTATAAATATGGATCATAAATGATCCAATAGATAGTCAGCCAAGGAAAAGATGGCTCGATTACACTCGAGTTTAGCAAAATCAAGATAGCGAGATGGTAACTTTCTAGCCTCAATTGTCAGGTTAAGTGCAGTAGATAGATAGGAAAAGCAATGTGTGATAAGTAGGCAGATAGATTGTATAAGTAAAATGCAATAGATATATAAATAGATTAGACAAGTTACATTAGAAACGTGCCTTTGCTCAGACAAAGTCAATTTGAGTGCAGCAATAAGATGCAATGGAGAATGGTAAAGTTGATTAATAAGGACGTAAAACATAAGTGTGAGAATTGAATTTAAAAGCAAGGAGAATAATTATATTATGAATACAGAGCAAGTTATACGAGCGTATCATTATGAACAAATGAAATATCAGGTATAGGGAGATTAAACAATATTGGATAAAATCAAATTGGAAAGATAAAACAAGCAAACAATTACAGGAACTACTATAAAAGGGCATTCTTGCAAACGATAAGCTGTCATTGGCATGGTTTAGATAACAATTGAAGCTATTTAAACAAATGGCCTACATAAAAATATGTTATAGACCAAGTGAGTATCAATAGCAAAGGAATAATACCCCTGAATAATCACAAGGTGATTAGGGCCGAAGTAAATCAAAAATGGAAGTAATGGGAGTACTGCTGGTGTAAGGTCTTAGTGACAAGAGTAGCCTCTTTCTATGAATGACAACTAAATCTTACTCGTACCACCCATATAGTGCCAAGTAGTACGCCGCAAGCCACTGAATTACCATCACAAGATTCCCTACAGTAATTTTATCTCATACTGGTTCAACCCAAAGATATACCAAGTTGTAAATGGCATTCCCGTAATAGGTTTTAAACATCACTATACTCAATATCATGTATGTTAATACACCTCAATGAAACTCTCGAATTCTGGAGCGGAATGGATAGAGTTCTGCTTAAAAACTGGCTAAAACCCAGGCTCAAAGCCTTATAATAGGTAATTAACATGACAAGTTACACTTCAATAGCTCAACGGTCACATGCCGAAGTTCAAAACACAACGGGTCATAGACCCGGAGTGCACGACTGTAAAAATTTAAACAAATAATAGAAATGAAACATACAATACAACTCCCAGATAAATGAGAGCATGCCTCACCAGTAGGTCACCCAAATGGTTCAACACTCGACTTTCCTAATGCTCGAATCTCAGGATATTACCAAATGATTGAGTCACCCAAACGGAAATGGTTCCTCCATATATGCCCATGCATATAAACTCATAGTCAATAACTCATTTGACTGGTCCAACATAACTTATACACACCTTGATAGCAAACTCATAAATACTTGATATCTCACAGTGGCCCTTAAAACCTTAGCTCTGATACGAAATCTATAATACCACCAAAATGCTAATGACATGATTTATAGAAAACTACAACGGAAGACTTATGATAAAAGGTGCTACCGCCGTCCTGATAAGGGCAAGGCTCACTAAAACCATTTAATCTTGTAACTTACAATCACAAGACCAAAGTCCATGATAGTTCAACATCAATACAACTGAATTAATCATACCATGTGCTAACTCACACTCTACACTACACAAGTATATTCCAACTTGACCCTGAGGTTGATCCCAACATTCATGCTATGCTGAATCCATTGTGAGCATCTGATAACTTCCAAAAGGGCTTGCTAAATAGAAAAACATGTAATACTTCATTACCTTAAATGGAAAACATGAAAAGAATTTGAAAATGTGAGCTAAAACTCAGTACATGCATTCCTGTATTGTAAAATGAGCATAGAAATACTGTTGATGGATACCCGCCTTTGCAATTCATTTCGTTCACAATAACAATGAAAATGAAAGTAATATAAAACCGAACCGCTCATTATTATCTGGATATGAACCCCTTGTGATGATATGATCTATACATAGGTGTACACCTGCCAATCCGATCAAGAGTTGGCCTGAAGCCGCGCAGGTAAATGATGGGCTGACGCCCTATAGATGATAACTGACGGGGTCACAAGTTAAACGGCAAATCACTGTATAAACAGATTCATTGATAAACTCATTAAGAGTTGTCACTTGGTAAACATGTTCTACTTTCTGAACATACAGGCAATATACGTACCTTGAGTCTTTAAAAATGCTATCTGACTTGATAAATGTCATCTGTTTTATAAATGTCATCTGACTTGACAAATATGTTCTGACTTGATAACACTTATGCATAACGGGAAATGATAACTAGGGCTTGACTTTGTTTCATAAATGTCATTGTAGATATGTGTGGTCAGTAAATGATCTTACTCATATAATTGAATAAGTAAAAGTATGTGGATTAGAAATTGAGTAATTAAATGGTATACATAACTTGCGTATTTCAATATAACTTCAAAACTGATTAATAAAAGTAATGAAATCTGATATAAAATAAATGAAAGTAAAATAGACCACAATGAGATAAATAAGATTACAAGGAAAAGACCTTGATGGTGACAAATAGGAGAGTAGTTTTGGCCTTTTCTGAAATAGATTGCTGATATGGGTTTAAGGTTCGCTGATGTATAGCTCGGTTCAAGATAATAGCAAGTACACTACATTGGCTTGATAAATACATTTGATATATTCTGAATTGAGTAAGTAATAGAGGTTTGAGGCTAAGAGAGATATATCTTGATTCAAAATAGCATAAACTGTAACTTAGTCTGATAAATATGGTTTCTGAGTCAAAAATTCTCTCCACTTTTCATATTTCATTCATAAGTCCGTTACATATAGTTTTTCACCCCAAATAGATTATTGAACCCAATGAAAGCTGTTAAACTCCCCAAACTTAGTACTTTCTTTGTAATATCCATAAGTGATTCAAAACTCATAATTAAGCTCGAAAAATACATGTTTTTCTTCTTTTCTCTCATAAATTGAGCTGAAAACTGCAATAAAATTCATGAATATTCATTTTCCCCTTAAATGACTTTACTTGGCCCAAAATATACAAAATGAGTGCATAATCAATCTCACTCAATCTTTATCATTGCACTTTATACAATTACTCAAAATGTTTCCAAAAATACCAAACTCCAAATACTCAACCAAAATTCATGAAATCTTATAAGAAATTCAAAAATAATATGGAAAATCTATAGTAAACTTTTCAGAATTTTTCTCTAAGTGTACGCTGTATAGAAATTGCAATAACAGTCCAATTTGTACCAAAAGCAGGTCAGTTCACTTCAAAAACTTATAACTTTCACCCTTGACTTCAAGTGGAGACCTAAAACCCCAATATGGAAGGACTAAGAAGTCCTAAAAAACTGTTATTTGCAACACAAAACATGATTCTAACAATAGGGTTCCCAAAGTGGGGTTAGAACACAAGTGTGTTAGTTTTTGGTTAAAAATGCACAGTTCTAGCAAAACAGCCATAACGTTTTCCACAGAACTCAGATTAAGGCGATTCAAAAGGAATTTGAAAGCTAATACACTGAACTATCTAGTCACAAACAATCATAATTTTCAATGAGCCGATCATTACCAGTTTAATCTCAAAGTGGCCTCTGTTTTTTGCCATTTCTAGCCCTCGCTATTTTTGCTTTCTCCACTTTTTTCTCACATACATTCTCACTTGCAATCATTCCAGATCACCAAAAAATCATCATAATCATCAGTAAGACTAAAGATTATAAAATTATATAGAAAATAATATAAATCCATCACTTGACTTAAGCTAACTTGATCATGACAAAACCCTAACCTTAACATGCTTTAAGCTCGACCCCACCATGATCAACATCCCCAAAATTAATAAAATTTGCATGATAACATCTACTTTGATCTCAAGAGCATGAATCATAACTAAAATAAACATAAAATCAGAAATACATCGAGACCAAGTTAGGGTTCACTGACTTTGATGCTTGAAAACAAGAGATGTATGTGGTGTAAGGTGTGCGGGGTGGCTGGTGGTGGTCATGGTAGTGGCTAGTGGCTGCTCTCGTATGGAGATGGTGGCTGCAGCAACTGTGTGGGGGTGGCTTGAGAGAGAGAGGAGAGAGATGATGTTTGAGTTTTGGATTGTGTTGTTTTTTGACTTGTCTACATGCTTGGCTGAAATTTTATCATCAGCAAGTGGTTTTTTGTTAACCACAGTTGGATTTAAATCATGGTAATTAGATGGGTTAGTCAAGCAAGCTTGTTGGAGTATGGTTGACTTGTACGGTTTGGGTCTCAGGAAGGGAAGTAAATCGCAAGCAATTAAATTTTTGCAGCTCAAAATTAAATTTTTGCAAGGTTATAAAAATAATAGCAGTAGTAGTAGCACTAGTAGTAGTAGTAGTAGCAGTAGTAGTAGTAGTAATAATAATAATAATAATAATAATAATAATAATAATAATGAATTGTTTAATTATAATTATCGAAGCCTACAATCAATTCACCAGAACTTTTATAATAATTGAAACCTGAAATGCAAAGTGTGACCTAAAATTGCAATTTGCTAAATAAATAAATTAGGTGCTTTTGAATTAATAAAAATGATTTGGTTAAATAAATAACCATGAAAATAAAGATGATTTAAATAAATATAGGTTAGGGCCGGGAGATAACAATATATATATATATATATATATATATATCTATATATATTTGCAAGCCGTTTGTCGAATTTGATAGTATTCCTAAAGCAAACGTCGAATCCTTGCCCAAAGCAAAAAGCTCAAATTTGGATATCCTTCATACCATTTCTAAACAAATTGAAGCTTTTGACAAAGAGAAAGCTCTCACCTATCCTGATAAAACTTGCCAACAAGAGGATGACAACACCTCTTCTTCAACGTAAGAAGAAGACGGTATTACTGGTAGGAGTGACCAAGAAGGGGTCATAGCCACTATCCAAAAAACCTTCAAAGCAGACAAACAAGAACCTCTCACTCTAAACAAAATCAATAACTGGAGAAATGCTAGTGCTGGGAATGATTATCCTAGGCCTACTCCTACAGATATCTAATACGAAGAAAGAGGTTGATTCATGTTGGAAATTATAATGGTCAATCTATCAGTGAATAGAACATTAATGGCAAAGCAGAGCATGAGGTACTATCCACAATTGAAAAGATGGGCATAGCAGCTGTTGCCCACAAATTCTGTGGATATTCAAACAAAAATGTGGCTACCATAATTGTCCTTTCTTTCTCTGAACAATTAAAGAATTGGTGGGACAATTATGTCACTTATAAAGAAAGGTTAGCTATTCTCAGCCATACTATAGAAGAATTGGATGGTCATGGTAAACTCATCCAAGATGTGTATGAAACCCTAATTCATACCATCACCCTCCATTTCATTGACAATCCCTAAGAAGGACAAGTTGCTGCTAAAACTATCCTCATCAACCTAAGATGCCCTACTCTCTCTGATTACAGATGGTATAAAGACGTATTCTTTACCAATGTATTAATGAGAGAAGATGGCATGCAAAGCTTTTGGAAAGAACAATTCATTGCAGACCCCCCAAAGTTGTTTGGAGAATGAGAAAACTCCGACAACATTGTGGGACTGATGATATCCCTTTCCATTCTCTGACATTTAGTATGATCTTTAGAGTTGTAAAAAGTGAAGGATTTACCCTTTGCCATGAAGTCAAAATACAAGCTAAGCATGGATTAGAAATGGCCCAATCTAGAGAGGAAATGGGAACCTTCTATGAAGCATTTGGCATTACAAAATTTGAAGCTCCTCCCTCTAAAACTAAACATGCTAAGAAAGCCGTTAGCAAAAGATTCAAAAGATTAACAAAACCTTCCAACACCTCACCTCCAATTCGCAACTCGAAGCCAACTTCTTCTAAAAAGAAGAAGGTCAAAAAGAAGCCAGTTGTTTGTTACAAATCTGGCAAACCAAGTCACAAAGCTTTCCAATGTAAAACTGAATAAAAGATCAATAAGTTATTCGCTGATTAGCCTGAACTCCAAAAGAAGCTTCTAGCTGTAATAGTGCAAAACTCATCTGATACTGACAAAAGTGTTGATTACTATCAAAGTTCAGAAGAGGAAGAATCTGACTATGATTCTTCTCCCATTAAAGCAATCAGTGTTATTACAAATAGAAATCAGAAAGAATTCTTAATTGATCTAGTAGGAAAAATTTCTGATGAAGATATAAAAAGGAGTATCTGAGCAAGCTTAAAGACTTGATTATACAAGAAGAAAATAAAGTCATTAGGTTTAACAGAGAAACTCCCGGCCTGACAAAACTATTCCAAAAGTATCCAATACCAAATCCTTTACAACGACTCACTACAAAAGACATTCAAATTGAAGTCAATGAGCTGAGAGCTCAAGTTCGAGATGTTAGGCAAGAGATTACTAATCTTAAAGCTACTGATCTAGAACTCTATACAAAAGTCTCCATCATGGAAACACAAATTCCAAGTTCCCCCGAAATTCCAGACAATTTTCAACATATAGAAAACATCCCTCAGAATGAAGTCTTAGAAGAATAATTTCTTCATACAATTTCTCAAGTGACATTTCAAAAATGGTATTCTATTATCAAAATAGTGGTCAATAATTTCTCTATAAATGCAGTAGCGCTCATTGACAATGGAGCTCATCAAAACTGCATAACAGGAGCAATCATTCCTACTAAGTATTGTGAAAGAACAAAAGAACAATTGTGCAGTGCCAAAGGAGAACCTTTTTTAACATCAAGTATAAGCTTAACAAAGGTTATATTCAAAACAATGATTATTGTTTCAAAAATATATTTCTAATTGTTCAAAACATTACCCATGACCTAATTCTTGGAACCCTATTTTTAACATAAATATATCATTTTTATGTTAATGAATCTAGTGTTCATACCAAGAATTTTGGCAAACAAATCTCTTTCAATTTTCTTTCTGCTGCCAAGTAGCATGAAGTATCGCTTTTACAAAACTCTTCTATCTACAAACAAGTCAATCTCTTATAATAAAAACAAAACCAAGTTTTTGATTTACAAGAAGAAATCTCTTATAAAAGAATTGAAGAACAACTGGAAAATCCTTCTATTCAACAAAAAATCCTTGACCTTGAACAAGTCTTCAAGAGACAAATATGTTTGGATCTTTCCAATGCATTCTGGGGAAGAAAGAAATATATTACATCTCTTCCCTACAAAAAAGATTTTGATGAACAAAACATTCCTACCAAAGCCAGACCTACTCAAATGAGTTCTAAACTCTTTGATTTTTGTAAAAGGAAATTCAAAACATTCTTGACAAAAGGCTTATTCGACCTTCAAAGTCCCCTTGGAGCTGTGCCGCTTTCTATGTTAATAACGCTGCTGAAAAGGAACGAGCAGTTCCCACGATAGTTATTAACTATAAACCTTTAAACAAAGTTTTGCAATGGATTCGTTATTCTATCCCAAACAAAAGAGACCTTTTAAATCGATTATTTGACACCAAAGTCTTTTTAAAATTCGACAAGAAGTCAGGATTTTGGCAAATCCAAATTTTAGAATCTGATCGCTACAAACCAGCATTCACAGTACCATTTGGATATTACGAATGGAATGTAATGCCCTTCGATTTAAAAAATGCTCCTTCTAAATTTCAAAACATTATGGATGGCATTTTCAACCCTTTCACTTCCTCCGTCATCGTTTACATTAATGATGTGTTGGTTTTTCTCCAAAACCATTGATCAACATTTTAAACATTTACAAACATTTTTAAATATTACAGAAAGAAACGGACTAGCTGTTTTTGCTTTAAAAATGGTTCTATTCAAAACACAAATCAGATTTCTCGGGCATGATATCTTTCAAGGGACTATTACGCCCATTGTTAGATCACTTGCCTTTGCAAACAAATTTCCAGATATCATTAAGGACAAAAAAGAATTGCAAAGATTTCTTGGTTGCCTTAATTACATTTCAGATTTTTTCCCTTATGTTCGATAATTGTGTGCTCCTCTGTATAGAAGACTTAGGAAAAGTCCTGAACCTTGGTTTGATATACACATTGACATAATCAGACAAATCAAACAAAAGGTTGAGTCTTTACCCTGTCTCGGTATTCCTCATCCCTCTACATTATTGATAGTCGAAATAGATGTGTCTGATATAGGCTATGGAGGAATCCTTAAACAAAGAATGAATGATAAAGAACAACTAGTTAGATATCATTATGGCATTTGGCTCGATCCACAATAAATTATTCTACTATCAAAAGAGAAATTTTATCTATTGTCCTTTGCATTTCCAAATTTCAAGATGATCTATTTTACAAAAACTTTCTTCTTTGAGTTGATTGCAAATCAGCAAAAGAAGTTTTATAAAAGGATGTCAGGAATTTAGTTTCAAAACAAATCTTTGCCAGATGGCAAGCTATTTTATCTTCCTTTGATTTTGAAATTGAATTTATTAAAGGAGAGAACAATTCCTTACCAAACTTCCTTATAAGAGAATTTTTGCAAGGAAGGATTGACAAAACACATTTTGCGCAGGTTTTCACAATGAGCCAAAAGGACAAAGGAAAAGGTGTACAAAAGGCAAATGACTACAAAATTGTTCCCACAAAACCTCATTCCAATCCCTTGCCAACCCACCTTTACCATATAGAGCCGTTGCCACAAAATCACCCATAAAAAGCTCGTAAGACAATTACTTAGATTTACTGAACACCTCTTTCTTACCAGCTACAAAATTGTCCCCTACCAATTATTTTATCCAAGACCTAGTCTAAAGAAGCTTTGGTGACTCTCATTACGTTGGAGATCATCCATACAAAACTTGACAATTTTATGAACTCATTCTCATTGATACGCAGTTTGTTGACATTACTCATACAACAGATGTCGCAAATCCTTCTTACAGTTTATATTCAAAATATATTATGAAAATATTTTGGGTTTCCAACAATGGAAAGATCCATTACAAGAAAGATAATTTTCTATCCCGTTTGAACCAGCCACCTACAATTACCTTGATTACAAAATGGCTTGGTTAAGAGCTTTCTTCCGTAAGCCAGAAATTCATTCATGGTTCTTTAACTTTCATGACAAAGCCCCATTTACATTTCCAATCTAGTTTTACCATTAGTGGACTATGTTTGGCTGTTCTCCCTCTGTCTTACCTAATGAGGCTAACGAAGGATGGGATTTCTGGATTAGTTACCAATACCCCCGCCTATTAAGCCTATACAAAAGAAGTATAATTTTTTAGAACCTTCAACGTTGCCTGGATTTTCTGCCGGGAATGCAGATACCATAATTATCTGCTTAACTCATTTCCCCTGTCTGTTGTTCGAATCTACAAAGTCAGATGGTGGAACGAGTACAGAACCAAACTCTGCAGAAAAGCAATTGTAGAGTATTTTTACAAAACCAGAACCAAAAAATGTACCCTATAAAATCTTAACACATTTGAGAAAAACAAAGAGATTGCACATGAACCATCCATCCCTGCCAAAATGGAAGTCTCTTCTTCCTCTATGAAATCCAAGACCAAGGGTCTTACACAAAAACAACGACATATCCTTGAAGTTCACAAGGACAATGCCGCTATGAGATAAATCTTTTTACAAAAGCTCCTTGACAATGACAACTCAGGCGGCGATTTAAGTTTCGCAAAGTTAGCTACAAAATCGAAGATCTTTTACCTACAGAACACTCAATATCATTATGATATGTGATAAAACAAAAATAAGGACAAAAGTAAAGAGCCCGCCAAGCTCTTGACCTTTGGCAAAAATAAAGGTCATTATCTCAACAAAATATTTATTTTGTAGGTAAAGAAAAAACTGTCAGCATGAACTATTCACTACAGTCCCCCAACATTTCACTATTCACCTACAGTCCCAATAAAGCACTATTCATGAACAGTACTCACAGATAAATTTTTCAAAAATTACACAGTGTAAAGCAATTACCTTTTGAGAAATGCAACCTTGCTTTTGGCGCGTGACAAATGAAGACAAATCAGCATCATTTCGCATCTATTATTGATCACCTCTCAGCTCTATATAAGGTAGACATTTCATTTGAAGAAAGCATCATAAATTATCTGATCGCAAAAATAGCAGAAAATTTTAGGATCAGGAATCAGAGAAATCTTCTCTCTCTCCTCTTAAAATTTTCGCTCTATTCAAATTCACAAATCTCTGTATAAGTTTTGTACAAGTTACAAAATCAACAATTTGTAAGTTTATTATTACTACAAAATTATCTATAAGTTTTCTTAAGTTTCTTTTAAGCCGTAAATTTCTATAAGTTTTCTTTTGTATTCTAGACTTCTGTTTAACAAAGTTTCAATTTCAGTGTGTTTCTTCCAATCATGTTCCCCTCTGGTGTCAGAGCTATTTACGTGTCTGTCTGTGTATGATGCCCGATAGACATTGATGAACCATTGATCAGTTGTAAAGCCGTTGGTTAGCCGAGTAAGGTGGTCCCGATGGTCCCATCTTTAATCTACACTGCGAGAGTAGACTTTCATCATCACTGCATATGCACAAAATATAGTAATGGCTAGTAAGTTCAGAAAATTATTGTCTTTTAGACTAGATAGTCATAATAGTGATATAGTGAATAGTAATGAGATTAGGACAAATGACCTTATTAAGGCCCCATCTCCTGATAATTTCCACAAATGGGATACTCCCAAAGTCAATATTAAAACTACTTATAAAATTGGTACATTTAGCTTTGTAACTGCCTTTTCAATCAAAACTCATGAAGAAATCATGAGTTTACAAAATAGATTACAAGCTATGTCTTTGATCAAACCAGCAGCCACTCAGATACATTTCAAGGACAAATTCCATTTGGTTTATATTGGATTAGCACAAGTTGCTGTTAAACCTTTTATAAGAAAATGGATTAGCGCACCTATTTACATGGCTTTAAGAGACAAAAAGGTTAAAGAAACACAAATCATCTCTATTAACCATGATTAATACCAATATACATAACAGATTAATTTTCTCCAATTGCTATCCAGATTTCTATGTTGAGCTTTCATGTCCCATGACACCTGAAGCCTTGAAGCTTGATGTGCATATTCAAGGTGATGAGTTTTATGATTTCAAAAACTTTGCAATTACATACAGAGTCTATTTTTAATTAATGTCTACAAACCTCAATACAAAATTTTTGAGCACTTTACCTTCAAATTCAAAAGAAATAATTTTATTATAAATTAAGGATGATAAGCCTCAAGTTTTTACTCTAAAACCTTTCAAACAGGATGAAATTACAATTCCAGAAGCTATTGAGCTAGAAGACGCCCAATCCGCTTCTCATGACAAATCCAAACAAATGAACAATATTGACCAAATTATAGAGGAACCCGATGGCAAAGTCCTCTTAAGATTCTGCTCTTTTTGTGAATCTACTAATCTCCCAGGTGCTTCTACTAGTAGGAAATCATTTTCTGATTTCAACTCAGGCGGAGGTATCCCTACAAAAGAACCATAAAATTATCGGTTCAGGTCACCCATAGCAGAACTAGTTATTTATGATCTTCCATCTCCTTCTTCACCAGAAAAAGGATATGGATATAATGTTCTCACATACCCAAATTTTACAATTGATTGGCCTTTCCTTAAGGAAGATTATTACTTTGCCCGTAATCTTTCCAAGTGCCAATGGTTTGAACAAATTGATAGAAACCTTAGAGAAAAGGTCAAAAAGGAATGGATAGTTGATATGCAAAAGCTTGCTAACTCATTTCCCTTGTCCATTGTTCAAATCTACAAAGTCAGATGGTGGAATGAGTACGAAACCAAACTCTGCGGAAAAGAAAATGTAGTGTTAGCTTGCTAACTCATATCCTCGAAGTTCTCAAGGACGACCCCACTATGAGACAAATCTTTTTACAAAAATTCCTTGACAATGAGGATTCAGGCGACGATTCAAGTTCAGTAGAGTTATCTACAAAATCGAGGATCTGCGATCTACAGGACTCTAAAGATCCTTATAATCTGTGACAAAACAAAAATAAAGACAAAAGGAATGAGCCCGCAAAGGTCTTGACCTTTGGTAAAAATAAGGGCTATTATCTTAACAAAATATTTATTTTATAGGTAAAGACAAAACTATCAGCAGGCACTTTTCACTACAGTCCCCTAACATTTCACTATTCATCTACGGTCCTGAGAAAACACTGTTCATGAACGGTATGCATGAACAAATTTTTCAAAAGTTGCACAGTGCAAAGCAGTTACCTTTTGACAAGTGCGACCTTGCTTTCGGCGCATGACAAACGAAGACAAATCAGCATCATTTTGCCTCTATTATTGAGCACCTCTCAGGCCTATGTAAGGCAGACATTTCATTTAAAGAAAGCATTGCAAATTATCTGATCACAAAAATAGATGAAAATTTTAGGATCGGGAATCAGAGAAATCTTCTCTCTCTCCCCTTAGAATTTTCGCTCTCTTCAAACTTACCAATCTCTGTATAAGTTTTGTACAAGTTATAAAATCGACAATTTGTAAGTTTATTATTATTGTAAAATTATCTATAAGTTTCCTTAAGTTTCTTTTAAGTCTTAAATTTCTATAAGTTTTCTTTTGTATTCTAAACTTCTATGTAATAAACTTTTAATTTCAGTGTGTTTCTTCTAATCCTGTTCCCGTCTCGTATCAGGGCCATTTATCTGTCTATCTGTGCATGATGTTTGATAGGTGTTGGCTAGCTATTGATCAGCTATAAAGCCATGGCCAGTCGAGTGAGGTGGCCCTGTCTTTAATCTACTCCGTAGGAGTAGACTTTTATCTTCACTGCATATGCACAAAATATAGCAATGGCTAGTAAGTTTAGGAAATTATTGTCTTTTAGACTAGATAGTCGTAATAGTGATATAGTGAATGGTAATGAGATTAGGACAAATGACCTTATTAAGGCCCTGTCTCCTGACAATTTCCACAGATGGGATATTCCCAAAGTCAATATTGAAACTATCTACAAAATTGGTACATTTAGCTTCCAAACTGCTTTTTTAATCAAAACTCATTAAGAAATCTTGAGTTTACAAAATGGATTACAAACTATTTCTTTAATCAAACTAGAGGCCATTCAAATACATTTGAAGGACAAATTCCATTTGATGAGTATTGGATTACTACAAGTTACTATTAAACCTTTTATAAGAAAAGGGATTAACACACTTATTTACCTGGCTTTAAGAGACAAAAGGTTGAAGAAATACAAATCATCACTATTAGCCATGATTAGTACCAATATACATAACAGTCCAATTTTCTTCAATTGCTATCCAGACTTCTATGTTGACCTTTCGCGTCCCGTGAAACCTAAGGCATTGAAGCTTGATGTGCATATTCAAGGCGACGAGCTTTACGATTTCAAAAACATTGCAATTATGTATAGAGTCGATTTTTGATTAATGTCTACAAACCTTAATACCAAATTTTTGAGTACTTCACCTTCAAATTCAAAAGAAACAATTTTATGTCAAATTAAGGATGATAAGCCTGAGGTTTTTACTCCAAAACTTCTCAAATGGTATGAAATTACAATTCCAAAAGCTATTGACCTAGAAGATGCCCAATCTGCTTCTCATGACAAATCCAAGCAAATGAACAATACTGAGCAAATCATAGAGGAACCCAATGGCAGAGTCCTCTTGAGATTCAGCTCTTCCCGTAAACCTAATCTCCTAGGTACTTCAGCTAGTAGGAAATCATTTTCTGATTTCCACTCAGACAGAGGCATCCATACGAAAGAACCAAACAATTATCGGTTTAGGTTACCTACAGTAGAACCAATTATTAACAATTATCCATCTCCTTCTTCACTAGAAATAGGATATGGATGTAATGTTCTCACAAACCAAATTTTACAATTAATTGGCCTTTCCTTAAGGAAGATTATTACTCTGCCAGTAATGCTTCCAAGTGCCAATGGTTCGAATAAATTGATAGAAACCTTAGAGAAAAGGTCAAAAAGGAATGGATAGCTGACATGCAAAAACTTGCTAACACATTTCCCCTGTCCGTTGTTCGAATCTACAAAGTCAAATGGTGGAATTAGTACAAAACCAAACTCTATGGAAAAGGAAATGTAGAGTTGGCTTATTAACCCATATCTTCGAAGTTCTCAAGGATGACCCCGCTATGAGAAAAATCTTTTTACAAAAATTCCTTGACAATGAGGACTCAGGTGACGATTCAAGTTCAATAGAGCTAGCTACAAAACCGAGGATCTGCGATCTACTAGACTCTCAAAATCCATATGATCTGTGACAAAAATAAAAATAAAGACAAAAGGAAAGTGCTCGCAAAGGTCTTGAACTTTGGCAAAAATGAGAGCTATTATCTTAATAAAATATTTATTTTACAGGTAAAGACAAAACCATCGGCAGGCACTTTTCACTACAGTCCCCTAACGTTTTACTATTCATCTATAGTCCCAATAAAGCATTGTTCATGAACAGTATGCACGAACAAATTTTTCAAAAGTTGCACAGTGTAAAGCAGTTACCTTTTGACAAATGCGACCTTGCTTTCGGCGCGTGACAAATAAAGACAAATCAGCATCATTTCGCCTCTATTATTGAGCACCTCTCGGCCATATGTAAGGCAGACATTGCATTTGAAGAAAGCATTGCAAATTATCTGATCACAAAAATAGATGAAAATTTTAGGATTAGGAATCAGAGAAATCTTCCCTCTCTCCTCTTAGAATTTTCACTCCCTTCAAACTTACCAATCTCTGTACAAGTTTCGTACAAGTTACAAAATCGCCAATTTGTAAGTTTATTATTACTACAAAATTATCTATAAGCTTTCTTATGTTTCTTTTAAGTCTTAAATTTCTGTAAGGTTTCTTTTGCATTATAAAATTCTGTTTAA
>JAKOGI010001388.1:222500-247032 GCA_029747015.1 Carnegiea gigantea
TGATCAAAACAAATAAAAACTTGCAAATTATAGTAGGTTAGGAAATCACAAATCACCCACCTCATTCTAAGCTTAAGGACCCGATTAATGGGTGGTGTAAGTTCTTTCTAGATGGCCTGAATCATCATGATCCTTCCCCCTTGCTACTACTTGTGCCTCCTGCCCAGAACATCGCTGCTTGGATGCCACGGCCCAGATTTTAGTCCCTACCCTTCACATTGCTGCTGTTGCTGCTCGAATTCTCCCTCACCTCGCCCACGTTCTTGCACTCTAGTCTCACTCTTTTTCTCTGGTTGCCTCAGTCGAATTAGTGGAGGAGATGAAGGGAAAAGGGGCATGCTGTGAAGTGACATGGAGTTGGGGGAAAGAAGGGCTAGGTGACATGGTATTGTTCTGGAAAGGGGATGCCTGACATTTGGAATAAGCAGAGAACGTGCTTGGCAGATTAAAATAAAACATCCCTTTGACCCAAAGACATGAAATAGTCATGACCCAAACAAAAATAAGGCCACAATCGTCAATCCAAACATCTGCTAGCCCAATCTATCCCACTAATCTCCCTTGACTTAGTTCCTGGCTATTTACTAATTTCATGCAACCGCATAACAATAAGGAAATTTCCAAAAACTAATTCACATAAAATCATACACTTAATGAACGCACAAATTTTAGCCTAATATAGCTCAAACAATAATACTTCGCTAATAAAATTATTAATCTTAATAGTTAAGCCAATATTAAAATCCTCGACCATTACAATATGCATAAACACATACGTACACATACAAACACACATGTAAGCACGCGTGCGCGCACACACAGACACACAGTTATATATATATATATATATATATATATATATATATATATATATATATATATATATATATATATATATATATATATATATATATACTATATATAGGTCCATACATATATATACCTATACATGCTTATATATGCACACACATACACACACACATGCGTATAACTGTATATTTACACCTATGTATGTAATAAACGTATGTATATGTGCACACACACACACACACACACACACCCACACACACACACACATATTTATAGAGACACACACACATACATGTAGATACACACACACACACACACACACAGAGATATATATGCCCTATGTATGTATGTTGTGTATATATATATATATAATATATATATATATATATATTATATATATATATATATATATATATATATATTATATATATATATATATATATATATATATATATATATATACACATATATATATATTATATATATATATATATATTGTATATATATATATATATACACTATCATATATATATATATATATATATATATATATATATATATATATATATATATATATCTTACTACTTTAAAAGGGAATAAGGCAACTTACTATTAAGGATAATTTTGTAATTTAATGGGTATTTTGGTCATTTTAAGTTAATGCTTATTCTCGTAATGAGTAGTTAAATGAGGGACACTTTGATAATTTTATATGTTCAAGTTTCATCCTACAACATTAGTTATTATTCTATGTAATAGTAAAGTAGGGCAATTAATAAATTTACTCAATTGTCATACTTTTTCATGGGGTAATTTTGACTTACAATGCAAACCCCACTATTTTCATGACTTTTATGGAAAATAAATAGCATTTAATCAAACATCCTCAAAACAATATTTACCACAAGCCAAAAAAGATATGCTTTTAAGAGTGTATTTTTGAATGAACTAAAAGATAGCACGAGGAGGGTAGGTTTTTTTTAGTTAACTGATTATGTTTAACAAGGGGTAATATTAGTTTTTTTCATTAAAAAAATCATTTTGTATTTGATGAGATGGAGCAATTTAGTACTCTATCCTCCTCGTGTTTAAATGGGTTAATTTTTCTAGATTAAATTGTATGAATTTTGTAAAGATTGGATTAATTGTTATTATCTCAGAATGAGCATTGACTTAATTTAATTTGAATGAATCAAAAGGATGTGAATAGATTTTTTTATTACATATTATCATTCCCATTTTAATTACTATTGGGCATGCTGTCATTGAGATTGTTTTGCCTACTTAGTTGCTCTATCCTTTGCAGTTCTAGATGTTTTTAATCAATGTTATTATCATACTTTTCTATTTGATTATTCGCCCAAGCTTACCAAGTTATGTTATACTAATCTCTCATTTGAATTCCTTAGCATGTCGTATCCAAACTCACATTATTCTAACAATTCTTAATTTAAGAATTTAAAGTTACAAATTGAATTTAATTAACAGCTCTCTATTTTTAAAGAACTACATGTTTTAATTGAACAAATTTCACACCTTTACAATTAAATTTTATGACTAACTTATCTATCCAAACCTACCCGCATGCAAAGCGTGCAAGTTCTCACCCTAGTGTGTGCGTGCGTGTGTGTGTGTGTGTATATATGCATGTATAAGATAGGGTCGTAAGCACATGGTGGCGTTGTAGTAAATCAAGGTCGTCTCCTACGAGGACTAGGTTGATCTACTAGGCTTTAACCCCTTAAGATAGGCTGAGCAAATCAAAATTTGAGATTTGAAATTAAACTATTCAACTATCTAATCTGACGAATAAATAATCATCAATCAAGTAAATCAAGCAACTCCCGATCCACACATCAATCAAGTACTTTTTCGTCAATTGCTTGTTTTAAAATCGACAATTGAAGTATCACATCCCTCTTTCAAGGTGAGGTGATATACCTAAATCTAATCAATTGCCCTTTCTCAGGAGCTCTTGATTTGTTTAGGTTCATTAGCATGCGAGTATCAAATTTGTGGTTTCTTTATTGATGTGACTTTCTAAAGATTCCACACAATCAAGTCAAATCCTAGGATTTAAGTATTGAATTTACCTTTCAGCTCTTCATTCAATACCCAAAGCATGTAAGAAAGTGATCAAATTTCTTACAAGACAATAAACATCTAAGATTCAATAGAATAAGTCCATAGATTCCAAAATACCAAGGTGATCAACATAAGATTGGGGAAACTAACAAGTATTTGAATAAGTGCAAGATCAAATCAACAAAGGATTATCAAAATTACAAAAATAATCCTAAAATGAGAAAATAAAAGCTAAGAAAAAGAAGAGAAGAGAAATGCTCTACAATATAACATGCTGGAATTTGTCGATTGCAAACCCGGCATGGAATCCTTTCAAGATCTTCAATTTAATTAGTTATGTCCCTCTAATCTAAATCTAAATTCTAATCTAGATGATGAATGTTGAAGATTGGAATGGAATATGATGCAAGGGAAGCAGTAAAAACTGACTTTTGTCACTGAATCAAGTCTGCAAATCTATAAAACGCCTAAACTCAAAAAGCCGCAAAGAAAACTAGCAGGTTTGGGGAAACAGGGACTACCACGGACTGATTGTGGGGGCCACCATGGTCCGTAGGACCCACTATAATGCCCCAAAATGCACATATTTTTCGGTTTTAATCTCCTTAATAAGTCCCTTAATTAGGACTAATAAACTCGATGACAGGGGCGTTACTGCCATCCAAAAAGGACAAGGCTTGAAGCACGTGTGATAGAAATAACATAGTTAGGCGTAGCTTCAACCGTACACATTAACACATGATCTAACATATACAATCAACTGTTAACCAACATAAGGTTTATACACCCCATAACATTTACACCTCTATCCACTGAAGATTTCAAAATGCAGCTCCAAAAATGTGCATGTACTTTGTCACTGTTGATCCATCCAGATTCCCTTACTCAACTTATTTTCTTCAGCTGGTTTGTTAGCGTGAGGGCGATTCACTAAGTATTGACCTAAAACAAAATATGAAAAATATTTCAAACTGTGAGCTGAAACTCAGTACATGAATTCTTGTATTGTTAAATGATCTGCGCATAAATTAGTTGGACGTCCATTTTGCAATTCATTTTAAGTTAAACAACGAATGAGATGAATGTAAAACTACATCGCAAGTTATTATCTAATAGTGAATCTCTTGTAACTGTTATGATCTATGGATAGGTGTACACCTGCCAAGCCGATCACGGAACCTGGGCTGAAGCCGCGCGGGAAGGGCAATGCCTTGTAACTGATAACTCAAGGATTTTCAACTGGCCCCATAAATCACCACAAGTCTTTCCGGCGTGTTTCGTCCTTGCTCACATAGTGCATAGGAAACTTCCTAGGAGGTCACCCATCCCAAGAGTGCTCCCGAGCAAGCATGCTTAAATGATCTCTTAAGAGTGGGGTTCTTGAAAAGGAAAGTGCACCCATGGTACTATAAGTAGTCACTTCAATCTTTTTAAGTCACACTCGGAGTATTACAATCACCCCCACCTGAAGCGCACACCATCCCCATTGTGCCTCACTAACTGACCAACTTACATGTCTTCTTAACCGATGGTCCATCCTAGTATCTTTACTCCATTAGGTGACTGCTCATGGCGCTACCATCAACTGATGCAGCTCACGGTCCGAAGTCGGCTCTGATTCCATCTGTAATGCCCCGGCCCCTCCCAGGTCACGGATAGTCACCAAGAATGGCTCCAAGGATCGTCGATTAGTCCCACAAATCACCATAAGCCTTTCCGGTGTATTTTGTCCTCGCTCACATGTTGTCTGGCAAACTTCCTAGTAGGTCACCCATCCTAAGATTGCTCCCCAGCAAGCACGCTTAACTATAGAGTTCTTAAGAGTGGGCTTCCCAAAAAGAAAGGTGCACATTTTGTAATATAAATAGTTACTTCGATCCTTTCAAGCCACACTCGTGGTATTACAGCCCCGATTCTGCTTAAGAAATATAGTTACAGGTAAATACAGTTCGTAAACAACATTCACTCCTATAATTTGTAACTTTAATGGAAATTGATTAAGTAAAAAGGGCATTCATAATTCAAACAATTCAATATAACATAAGTTACACTAAAATGATTTGAAAAATAAATAAGTTAGGGTCATTAAACCTGAGGTAAAACAATATTGGAGCAAAATAGACCAAATTGAAAAGATTAAGGTGATAATGATCTCTGCATAAGTTGGTTGGATGCCTACTTTGTAATTCATTTTAAGTTAAAACAGTGAACGAGATGAACGCAAAACTGCACTGCTAGTAATTATCAGTTAGTGAACCCCTTATAACTATTATGATCTACGGATAGGTATACACCTATTAAGCCGATCAGGGGACCTGGCCTAAAGCTATGTGGGTAACTGAAGGATAATACCTTGTAACTAATAACTGATGCGGTCACTAATTACATGACAAATCACTGACTAAACTGAATCATTGATGTACTTACCAAAACATTATAATTTTGATGAATACGTTCTGATTTCTAAAGATGCAGGCAATGAACGTACATGAAGTCTTTAAAATGCAATTTCACCTGATAATATTTACGTACAATGGAAACGATAGACTAGCCCTTATTTTTGCTTAAGAAATGTAATTATAGGTAAATGTAATTAGTAAACAACATTCACTCTCATAATTTATGACTTTAATGGAAATTCATTAATTAAAAATGGCGTTTACAATTCAAACAATTCAATATAAGATAAGTTCCACCTAAATGATTTGAAAAATAAATAAGTTAGGGTCATTGAACTCAAGGTAAACCAAATTGGAGCAAAATAGACCAAATTGAAATGATTGAGGTGATAATGAAAAGACTTTAATGGATATAAATGGAATATGCATTTTTGATGTTTCTGAAATGAATAATAAAAGGTTTAATGCTAAGAGGGGTGTTGTGAGGTTCAGAAAAGCTCATATAACCTAGCTTGGCTCGATAGACACTAATCTTGAGTCACCACTATCCCCACTTCTCAAATTTCATTCTCATGCTCAATTAACTCGGTTTTCCCAACCCATGTAAGATTCTATACACAATCAAAGTTGTTGAACTCAATAAACTTTATAATTTCTTTGCAATATCCATAATTATTTATAAACTCCTGATAATGTCTCCAAATCTCACGATTTCTTTCCTCCCTCATATTACCATTTCAAGGTATACTTTAGAAAATTCATATCTTTCAACCTGATCTCAAATTGAGCCATAAAACCCCAGTATGGAAAGCCTAAAAAGTCCCTCAAAACTTTTATTCATAGTGCAAAACATAACTTCCACAATCGGGTTCCTAAAATTGGGCTAGAACACAACTGTGCACAGCTTCAGTCTATCCTGCACAGCCTTAGCAAAATGGCCATAATTTTTTCCACAAAACTTGGTTAAAGTATTCAAAAGGCATTTGAATGATAACTCACTGATCTATGTATATACCAAAAATCACAATTTTTCGATGATCTAAACAATAGTAGTTTATTCGTAAACAGATCCCTATTTTAGGTTTGATCACAGCCTGTTGCCGATGTTCTCAACCCTTTTTTTTCACATAATTTCTCTCTAAAATCACTCTTTAAAATTAATCAACCATGATTTGTTCGATAATAGTGCCCTACATAGCCATGTTACTCAAATTTACTCCATAATCATCTTCATGTAATTTTC
The DNA here is from genome assembly GCA_029747015.1 of Carnegiea gigantea. Lineage (NCBI taxonomy): Eukaryota > Viridiplantae > Streptophyta > Magnoliopsida > Caryophyllales > Cactaceae > Carnegiea > Carnegiea gigantea. The sequence goes on from JAKOGI010001388.1 coordinate 229,038, forward strand.
AATTCTTCTCTTTTCAAAATCACTTAAAACACATCCATAAGTTTACTTATTTGCATGAATAGGCAAAATGACCCCTTATACTCAATTTGAAAATTTTCCATAATCCACCCTTTTTACAAGAATCACACCAAGTCATTTTCTAAGTTAAATGACACATCAAACATTCATTTCTCATCCAAGGACACATAAATAACATGCTTGATACCAAGAGCAAGCTAAACCATGCGTAATTATTAAAACCCTAGCTTATAACCAACTTAGATTCACCTTCAACTCATCCCAAAGCACACCAACACCACCATAATGATTTATAATGCTAAAGATGATCAAATCAAGTACAAAATAATCCATAAACATCATTTTAACTTAAGCTTGCATGATCATGAACAACCTCAACTCTTGCATGCGTTCAAGCTTAACCAATAATTAAAACATCAAAATAACACTTGTTTATATCAAGATAACCTTATCCATAATCAAAGCCAACATAAAAACCCAAACTAAACATGATTAGGTTAGGATTTACCTCACTTTAAGCTTAGATTTTGAGAGACAGAGGTGATGGAGGTGGTGTTTAATGTTTGTGAGAGTTGTGGGTGGTGGCTGATGGGGGGTGGCCAGTGGCTGAAGGTGGCTGGTGGCAATAGGTGGTAGCAGCCACATAATTCAGTAGCAGCACCAGGGGGAAGAAAGACAAAGAAAGGAGAAAGGAATAGGAATATGTGTAGCTTAGTTGCTTAAAATGTCTTTGAGCTTATCTTATAAGCTTGGAAATATCTACCCATCCAAAATATCTTTTTGCTAATTAAAATGAGACACAAATGATGGCGATCAACTTAATTTAAATGCACCAAAATTTTCGAGCCACCATTGAACCTAAAATGAATAGGGCCACAATTCAGGCCCACGTGAATTGGGCCAAAGTTAATGAATTTGGGCCCAAACTTTTGCATGGTTAAAAATTAACTTTTTGTGACATTATGAAAAATAATTTATCACTTAATCAATTTACCGGGGCCTATTATCGATTCACTCAAAATTGTTACGATAAATAAAACTCGAATTGTAAAGTAGGGGCCAAAATGAATTCTCCAAATGGGGTGATTAAATGAGATAAACAAATGTGAAAAATTAATAACATGGCTTCATTAAATAAATACGCATGATTAGTGCCAGGCTATTACAGCCTTCCCCTCTTAAAGAGTTTCGTCTTCGAAACTTATGAACGTTGTTAAAACATGCAAGGTTATCTCTAATAAGTATGGGCACTTAGCTTTCATTTTTTTCCTCAGTTTCCCAAGTGGCTTATGAGGAGGTATGATTTGTCCAAATTACTTTGATTAAATGTATATGCTTGATGCTTAACTGCTTAATCCTATGATCTAGTATCTAGAATGGGTGCTCTTCAAACACTAGACCCTCAATGACCACAATGGGTTTGATTAAGAGAGCATGGTCAGGATCTGAAATGTACTACTTGAGCTGTGAGGTAAGAAACACGTTATACATGTATTTGAATTATATAGGCAGATCTAGTCGACAAGCTATGAGATTCAACCTTTAAATGAACCTATATAGTCCAATAGATCTTGACCTCAATTTAGTTTGGAGTTCAACCTCCTTATACCCTTAGTTAGTGAAACTTTCTGAAAAACCTTATCATCTACTTGAAACTCCTGGGATCTCCTTCTTTTATCAGCATGGCTTTTCTGTTAGTTTTAATAGTATGTTTTAAAGAGTCTTCTGATATATGTTACCTCATTGAATACTAAAGAAGATCTTCATGACCCAAAAGATGTTTTTTTCATCAATGTCTGCATCATTTTACCCTGATGTTTGATGTAAATTTCATTGCTAGTATTTTCACAACATTGACCATTAGGAGTTCCATGCTTTCTTCAAGTGCAAATATTGGTCTTAGGTCACAAAGCACTATAGGTTCAAACTTAAAAGAGTTGGATCCATCAATATTTTACATGGCTGCCCATATGACACTAATTGAATACCCAAGTTCTCAAGCCCTCTTAAGAGGCTCAATTGAGTAATCACTATAGTGTTCAAGGTATGTTGTGCCTTCCTAGTCAGGGAATCTACCATAAGATTTGCCTTTCCTAGGTGATATTGGATATGTAAGTTATAATCTTTAAGCAATTCTAATGAATGCCTTTGTCTCAGATTGAGCTTCTCCTGAGTGAAAATATACTTCAAGCTTTGATAATCAATATAGATCTCACATGGTACTCCTTACAAGTAATGTTTTTAAATTCTCAATGGAAAAACCACAACTGCTAGTCCTGGGTCACATGTAGGGTGTTTTTCTCTTATAAGGCTTGAACTATCGAGAGGCATAAGCTACCACTTTATCTTCTTGCCAACTTTGTAGCTTCTTTAATCAAATTGGTCAAGGAAGATGAGCTTTGATAAATCCTTCCCGAAATTCAGTAACGCCTTGCTAAACCCAAAATGTTTCTGGTCTCAGTAACATTGGTGCGGCTTGGGCACTTTGTCACTGCTTAAACCTATTGCAAATCAACTTAATCCCTTCCTTTGAACTCACATTTCCAAAAATAGCATTCTTCTAACCAGAACTCATGCTTCTTGTATTTGCTATGCAATTGATGTTCCCTCAAGGTCTGCAACACTATCCGCAAATGAACAGCATGCTCATCTCTGTTCTTATAGTATATCAAGATATCTTTGATGAACACCACCATAAACTTGTTTAAATAGGGTCTTAAACTATATTCATAAGATCTATAAAGGCCACAGGGGCATTGGTCAGGCCAAAAGACATCACAGTGAATTCATATGACCAAACCTGGTCCTAAATGCGGTTTAGGAATGTCTTCAGGTAAAATCTTAAGTTGACATTTTCCTGATCTCAAATAAATCTCGGAAAAGATTCCTGCTCCTTACAACTGATCAAATAAACCACCTTTTCAGGGCAATGGATATTTTCTCTTGATAGTGATCTTGTTTAGCTCTTTGTAATCAACACATAACCTCAAGGTTCTATCCTTTTTCTTTACAAATAGAACTAGGGTATACCATGGTGACACACTTCGTATGGCATATCCCATACATAATAGCTTGTATAACTGAATCTTTAGTTTTCTAACTTTGTTGGGGCCATACGATATAAGGCTTTAGAGATAGGTGGGGCATCAAAGATTAATTCAATTTCAAAATCAATTTCTCCTTACATCATTGTCCTGGTAACTCTTAAGGAAAACATCTCTAAATTCACAATTATGGGGATATCTTCTGCTTTTTCCTCCTTCGATTGAGGGTCAATAGCATAACACCAATACCCAAGAGATCCTTAATGTGGCAGCTCACGTGCTTATAGCAGAATTTAAAGGACAAGGTTTTTCCTACCTTTGTCTATAAAACATTTTTCTCTCCCTTGTTCATCCCTTAAAATAATCTTAAGGTCCTCATAATCTATCTTGAATCCATAAGTACACAACCAGCTCATTTCCAGAATGATATCAAAGTCTGACGAGTCAAATTAAATCAAGACTCTAGGGAACACTATAATACTACCCCACCAATAGTAATGGGAACAAGTTTATTAGTGATGGGACACTAAACTCTAGAGTCATTAGGTAACTTGCTTCTATAATTGACTTTTGTCTCCTTATTTTCAAGGTTTAGTTGCATGGCATATTGAGTGGATGTAAATGAATAAGTGGCAACTGAATTAATCAATACACAAAATGGCTTTGAAATTAAAAAGAGAGTTCCAGTAACTGCCGTCCCAGAAGTGGAAGCTTCCTTCTTGCTCAATACATAACTCGTTCCTATAGTTGCAAGCCTTGAAGGTGAGAGTCTTTGGCTACAACCTTCAGTCTTTGGGAACAGGCAGCAATGAGGTGCTCTGTCTCCCATAGCACATGCATTTGTTAGTTCCCACTTGGCACTCAGGAGTAGCGTGGTTAGTTCTTTCACATTTCCCATAGGGCTCAGCTAAGCCTATAGGGCAACCCTTGGGAGGAGCAGGAGTAGATTTATTTTGGTTTACACTCTTACTCGGAGCTCTCTATTTGGTCTATGTCCTCTTCTTACTAATTGGGTTCAAGGCCCTCAACTCAGTCTTCGCTCGTGCCACTTTAGCTGCTCGCTTATATAGCTTTTGATAGGTAAGGATTGGCCAACTAGCTAGCTGATTGCGAATATAGAAAGCTAATCCCTCTTTAAATTTCCTCATCTTTAGTCTTTTAGATGACACAAACTCCGGAACAAACCTGGAAAGTTCTGTAAATTTGCTAGCTTACTGTATCACAGTCATACTGCTACTTATCTTCAGTTCCATAAATTCTTTCTCTTTCTGCCATTGAACCACAACTAGGTAGAATTTGGCTCTCAGTCTCAGTTCTTCTAGAAATCTACTCTAAGTGAAGTTAAGCCATAAGAGCCTACCCTTACCTGTGTTCCACCAAATATCGGCTTCGCCCGTTATGTAAAACATCTCAATGTTCACCTTTATATCCTCCGAAAACTCTACGACAATGAAAATTTTCTCTATCTCTCAAATCCATTCTTCAAGTTCCACTCGGTCCTACTTTTTATCATGGACTTTAGGGTTATGTTGGCCACCCTATCTGCTAGTTTATCAACCTTAGGAGGGATTCTAGTAGGTGCTGGCAGAATTCATTTCACAAGCTTAGACACTAAAGTATGCCAGTATTAGGGTTCCCAATGTTATTAACCAACTCAGGGGGAATACGGGCATTCTACTAAAGCTTGCGGCATATTATATGAGGCTTGGTCACCTAACCCTTGACTGTGGTCCGAATTATCTCATATGTGAGTCTCTGTAATGTTTTGTACATGTTCAGACATTCTGGCTATTCAATAAAAAGAGTAATTCAGTCACTTCACTACCATCATCATATGAGATAAGCATACAGAATAGCTTATGCGTATGCACTATAATGCTATAAAACTCAAGAAATTGATTCCGCATGTGGACTGCTATATGAGCACGTAGTTAAGAGATATGAGTGGCCACAAAAGGTAACCGGCAAGATGCTCACTGCATATGGATCCATCTAAGAAGTAGAATATAAGAGAAGAACATGTGAGAGATAAACAGACATTGCTATTGTCACAATTCTCCAATGATATCCTAACAACCCTCACTACCTAACTTTCTCACTCTCCTAACTCTGCTCTCCATACTCCATATCCCATCGAAGAACATGAAACCTGGCTTGGATGCCAAAGCCGTAACGCCCCAAAATGTACATCTTTTACTACTTGTGCTCTCCCTAATAAATCCCTTAATTAGGACTAATAAACTCGATGATAGGGGTACTACACCCGCCACGGACATGCCATGGTGGCCACTGCCTCGGTCGTTCTCACTTGCTCCTTTTGCTGCTTCTTCTTGGAACCTCCTAGACCATGGTTCTGGCCATGTTTTGTCCATGTTGGTTGTCTTTGGACCTCTTTTGCTACCTTGTTTGATCTATGAGGCTTCAAATCTTCATTGTACAATATTGCTTTGGGTTCACAAGATAAAATTTACAAATACTCACAAACAAGCGAAATGAAGTATAATAGTAGAAATACGAGCATAAATCATATCGTTAAGCGCATTAATCCCCTAAAATCACTCCCAAAGACTCATAAAATCCTATACAAATATGACATTCATTACTCCCCTATGCTTAAACCTTTGTTTGTCCTCAAGCAAACACTAGATAAAATCAACAAGGGGAGATGCATCTAGGATTCAAAAACATAACAACCTCCTCAAACTAGGAACTCATAGGACATCACAAGCAAGAATATCAATCAATGACAACCCCAAATAGTACACAATATATCTCAAAATCAAGAGAAAGGTGGATGTTCTCATAGAAGTGTGAGAACACAAGCTATACATCAAACTTGATCACCCCCAAGGAACCATAAAGTACATCATGCAAGTATATGGAATTGTACAACTAAATAGACTGGTAGAACCTTATATTTAAGGAAAGGTAGATCACTCCCGCTCATGTGTTTTAAATATAGCATAGGTTCATTCAAGACTCATTCCGAAGATGCAATCTACCATATAATGGCCAAAACTCTCAAATTCTCCAGCACTAAAAATGCAATGTGCAGACAACAATCAAGATCACTTTACTTGGGCTGTAGTGTGGGCTAAAGGGTTAGGGGAAAAAAGTGGACTAATAAATTTAGGCAATGTGGAGCTATGTAGCCAAATGACTGAGGAGCAACCAGCAAGGCACCAGTAACCATGAAGTGTACTAATACTCCATACCTCAAGAATACAATGAACATACCTTAATGAATCATATAGGAAATGAGTTAATTAAGAAAGGAACTCAATTTATGTAAATGCATAATGCCAATCACTTATGCATTCGTTTTTTTCTTCTTTTTTCTTTCTCTTCAACATGACTTTTTGTCTTCTTTTTTTTGGAAACGAAATGAAAATATCAATTATTGAAATGCATATGGTGATGAATTATCAATTCACAACCTAAATCATTTATGTACAACTCGAACAAGAGGGGAACGAAACCAAATGCTCAATAACATCAATCCCTTACGAATTACTGTCACTTAGGCCCCTAAGTTTAAGGATAACTATTTTTTGGCCCAAAATTTTTCAAAATTAATTCTGGGACACCCTAAGTTTTTTAGGAAACTAACTTTTAAGTCCTTGTTTCTTATTTTTTAGTCCTTGAATATTCAGAAATTGCAGAATAGTCCCTGGAATAGGAAAAACGTGTAAATAAGCTATTTTTAGGGGTTTTTCCATAAAATATGCTTGTTTTATCTGATTTAACTTCTTATAATGACTTTACTGGTACTAGTTATCACAATCTACTATTTATATCTTATATATTATAATTTCTATGGTTATAGGCCCACCATGCTTAGCAAAATTAATTAAACTTAATTAGAGAGTTTTGACCGTTGCTTGAACTTAATCGGCGCTGAACTCTGGCGTTCCTCTACCTTCTAGTTTACCGAGATTGCTAATCTCAATTCCACCTTCCTTAGATCAGGTACAGCACAGATCTATTTCGTTTTCTACCTCAGACCGTAATCACTAATCAAGTTTTCAATTTTTTCAAGGATAGTGGAACTTTAATCAAGAAATTATAATATTTAAGATATAAGATTCGATTGGATAACGTTCCCTACTGGGAAACTTCTTTTATTAAAATATTGAAAGTGGTTATCTTACAATGGAATTCTTTGAAGAGAAACTTAAGCTAAGATCATTAGAGATGCTTGCTCATAGAGAAATGGAGAAACTCAACTTCTTTCTTGCTCAAGAATGCTCAAATGACCATGTCCCTTCTCAGCACTCGACCTTTCTATTTATAGAGGGGATGGGGGTACATAGGATGCCCTAAAGGCTATAGTACATAGAGATTTTTCACATGGCTATAGTTGTCTACAATACACTGACGGCTACAGTACACACTTTATTTTACAGACCAGACACTTGTTGAAATAGTACAATAATGGGGCAGCCTTTTCAGAACTTTTAATGATGATAAGACTGGTCATCATTATTGAGATTCTACATTCCTTCATCTCTAATTATATCTTCCAGACCATCATTATCTGGATAATCATCAAAATCTTCGTCAATTTGCTTAAGATGCTTTGGGTCCCATTCTTCAAATAATTCAAGGAGATATTTCTTCCCTTTTTCTGATAAGAATTTTCCAGCTCCTATATCAAAGAGATAATCAAAGATATCTTCTGACACTACTCCTTCCACCTTCATATAGTCTTTGAATTCATTATCATGGGCAAAAGTAGTGTTTCCACAATGTATTAACGTTTTTCCTCGTTCGATTAATGCCCAACATTGATAAATAATGTTGAAAAATCCAACAGCCCTTGCTAATGCACAATCAATAACTAGATGTACTGGATCTCCATGAATCCAATTTTGTCGTTGATCGTCGGGATTATCGCAATCAACGATTTGGACAAGATAATGGGCTGGTTTGGCTTTTCCATCTTCATATTCAATCAGGGCGCTATAAATCTCCAAAGTTAGGTATCTGCGAACTGGAATTTTTGTTGGTCCCTCAGGAGATTTAAGAATCCATTGGAACCTTTTGAACATGTATTGCTAGAACTTAGTTAAGGTTAAGAAAAATGAGAATTTTGGATCTGGGACTTCTGAGAAGTAAAGTACCATCCTATATTTTCAGGCTTTAATGACAAGGTCATTAGGAGATAATGAATTAGCTGGGAAGCAAATGCCACCAACTCCAAATTTGTCGGGAAAGTATATCATTGTTGTCCAAGACTCCCAAATATCATAGGAATAATGATGATAAAAGTCGATGCAGGCTGCATACCATTCATTGAACCATTTTTCTTGAACATGAGAACTTATTTTTTCTTGGACATCATAAGGACACTAAAGGTAACTAATTTGTAATTCTAGAAGGAAAAATCCTTGGACTATTAGCTAGGCAGTAGAAAGTACACCAAAGTGTGATCTACTCTTTATATGGAATTCCAGGTTATCAATAAGGACTTTAGTAGAAGGCGTAACCCGTTCTAGTATGACTGGCATGTCATTAAGGATTTCCTCCTTTTCTAGCAGGAGGTCAGCCTTGATGATCACCATTGGTGAGTTCTCGAGTTAGACTGTCTGCCTGAGAGTTCTTCGATCCCTGTATATTTTCAATAGAGAAGGAAAACTGGTTAAGCCATAATTGCCAACACAGGAGTCTTCCTTGCGCTTGCATATTTGATAAATTCTTTTTCATAAAACTAAGTATTCCTTTGCAATCAGTTCGAGCAAGAAAAGGTTTTAGGGCTAAAAAGATTAAGAACTTTTCAATTTCCCTTATGACTACAAGGATTTCTTTTTCCATTGTAGGATAGTTGCATTCTGCCTTATTAAAACTTCCACTGTAATATTTGCAGAGTTTTTCTCCTTCTTTGATTTTGAGTACCGCACTTCAGTGCTCATTGTTGGCATATGTTTCAAGAACTAAATCATCTTCTTTGTTAGGCGAATTAAGGACAGGAAAATTTTTACACATCTTTTTGAAGTTTTGAATAATCTTTGTATCGTTAATAGTCCATGTCCAACTTACTTCTTTTTTGAGTTTCTGCTGTAATGGCTTTCTTAATTTGCCTAAATCTTTAATGAAGTCTGAAGCATAGGTAAGGCATCCGAGAAATCTTTCTAGCTGCTTCCTATCTTCAATTTTTTCAGGAAAGTTTTCTATTTTTTTCAAAATATGCTTTTGTAGGATGATTTGTCTAACTTTTATCTCTAGACCTAAAAACTCAATTTCTTGTTTAGTATATATATGCATTTGTTCTTACCAAGTATAATACCATAATCAATGCATCTTTGGGTGACAGCTAAGACATCATCTTTATGCTGTTCTATTGTTTTGCAAAAGATAAGGATATCATCAATGTAAACTAAACAACAATGATTAATGTTATTGAAGATGTTATCCATTCTTCTTTGGAATATTTGAGGCGTATTTTTTAGACCAAATGGCATTACTATGCATTCATAATATCCTTATGGGGCACTAAATGCAGTTAAAGGAATACTTTCCTCATCTATTTTTATCTGCCAATAACCAAGAGACTCCTTGAATTCTATTGAAAAGGACTGCTTTGTTAGGAATATAATAACTATCAAAGATAGTATTATCATTAAGCTTTTTATAATTGATTACCATTCTAGCTTTTCCTCTTTTCTCTTCAGCATGATTTCTTACCATGAAAACAGGACTAGTATGAGGATTCTTGCTATTTCTAATTAATCATTTGTCAAGAAGTTCTTTAATTTATTTATCAAATTCTTGGATATCCTGGTGGGTATACACTATTTGTTTGACTCGGATGATGGTATTGGCATTTAATAAAGTGATTTTAGCAAATGTTTTGTCTTTATCCCAAAATAGGGGGTCATTAGAGTAGAGCTCTTTGCATAATTTTTCTTGTTGTTCAACAATTTGTTCTTTAATAGATAACTCAAATAATGAGATTGTCAGTGCTACTTTCCGTTGTGCAGGCATTACCTTCTCACCATGCTGGCTGCGTGTAAATTCAATTTTTTGATGAGTGTATACCTTACTTAATATTTCAATAGGAACTGAGTGACCATTAATTGTAAATATTATTTGGTTTATGGTCTGCATGTAAGGAGAATATAATCTTTGAAAATTATTTCCAATAATCATATCATGAGAGGGTTGATCAGTAGCCCATAGAACTGATATAATACATTAAACTCTTCCTAATTCTATGGATAACCCTTCTATGGCTTCATTAGGACTCATAACACTATTATCAACTATCCTTACTTGGAAAGGATTTTTAGCTCTTTTCCACATAAACTCAGGAAATAATGATCTTTTTCCAAAGCATGCAAAACAACCACTATCTATGCAAGCACATAGCTCATATTTATTATATCCCTCTAAACATACCTTTATTGGTATATAGATGCTATTAGGGTTTGTGTTGGTAGTTTCACAGGATATTTTCATAGTCATATTTTTGACTAATCTATCCTCATAGATAGGTTCACTGACAGTTCTAGTTTTGTATCCAATGACTTTTCTATCTAGACTTGTTAATCGATCTAGACTGGGTCTTGTAGCCTCAAAACTCATTATACTCATTTCACTGGTTAGGCTAATTGTATCATTTTCTTCAAGCTCTTCTTTAGCAGATGACGATCCTTCTCCCTAATCTGATCTTGTACTCATGCTTCTTAGTAATTGAGGTTTAATGGTGATTTTATCTTCTTCATCAATTTTTATTACATTTTTTTATTGATCTTTATGGGATTGGCAAAGCTAGATATCCATGACTGATCGATTTTTATATCCTGAGGGTGAGACTTAATTCTCTGGATCTTTCGCATGGGGGGTAGGACTTTCAAATTTTTCTGCCTCTATCATTGTTATCTTAGTCTTGGAGTCTATTGTATTATCTAATTTATAGATAATTTTCCAAAATATCCTCAAGGGATATCCTCCTCTCTTCATATCCATCCCAACTATTTTAATCTTAAGGGATAAGAAATTTTTTTGCAAATTCATCTTTTAGACTCACATAATATCCAGGTCGACAGTTGAAACCTACTGACCCAGTACATAAATTGGTTTTTATCCCTGTGATTATCTGATTATTAAATTTGGTATGCCTAATATCACAGAGTAAAGCGTAAAAATCAATATCTTTACCATAATATTGTAATGGAGTAATTTGAACTTGGACATTTTCGACATGGATGTACCTATATTTTCTATCTTTGTTATGCTTAATGATATTCTCCTAATCAATAAGATTGACTTCCCCAACGTCATATTCACAATCTTTTATCTCAAGGTCTCCTTCCATTATTTCACATATGTATTTTCTTTTTAATTGAAAAATGAATTTTTTATAGATCATGTCTTTTTGGATTATGAGAAGAACCCAACCTCCTTTGACTTCTTCATGATCATTGTCTCCCACAAACTCTTCTCCTTGAAGATCTCCAAGACTAACCGAGCTACTTTTCATCATATGACTTGTTTCTTTATAATCGCTTTCTTCATATTAATTGTCCTCTATGATTTCAACAATTCCTTTGTTGTTGCCTAGGGCTAGGTCTAATGCCTTAGCTTCGCTAAGCTCAACATAATCTAGGCTTCCTAACATTTTAATAAGTTTGTTATTCTTTTTGTTTTTGCATTCATTAGCATAATAACCTACTTCTCCACATGCTCAACATTTGCAGTTGTTTTTTCCTGCTGGGCAATAAGCAGCTTTCCTAAAAAATCTTCGTTTTTTAGGACTTGGTTTGTTGTAATATTTTCTTCTATATTTTTCACCTCTTTGCTTATTAAACCTCTTTTTCTTATAGAATTTTCTTTTTCTTCTTTTCTCGGATTCTTTTCCCCATTGGTGAAGAGAATCCCAGCAAGTCAAGAACTGCTTCTTAATCTTCTTTTGCTTTTGAAGATCAAGACATTGTTCATTGACCCATTTTCGCAAATAGGAAATTCTTGAACCAAGGGTATCAACAACATTTGTTTGTTCAAACCATGTCATGTATTTTTCACTAATTATAGAATTTATAGGATATGGCAACTTGTCATAGAACATGCCAAGATTTGTTTCATTATGCCCAATTTGGTAATAGTATTGACTGAATTCTGCAGTATAATTTTTTAGATATTTCATATCCCATAGTTCTATGTTGTTAATTTTTCTTTGCCATTCTCGTGCTTTTTCTTCAGAATCAATTTTAGCTCCGATGAATTCAGTTTCAATTTCTTTGCATAAACTTCTGAACATAGCAGCTGGTGTTTCCATCATTCTTAATATATTTTTACCATCTTCACTTAATTAATCATACCAGTCAGCTACAGTGCCCGAGAAACTATGTTCGACATAATTTAGGAAGTTTGCTGCAGTCCATGTAGTATTTAGGTTTAAGACACTGTTCATTCCTCTTTTCTCGTGCTCAAATATTTTTTCTCTATTATAGGCTCCATCAATGTTTAAGATATATCCAGTTTGGCTAATTGGAGTAAGGTCAATTTCTTCGTAGGTCGTGGTCTTCCTTGGGATAAACCCAAATGAAAAAATTGCTTGCTCGTTCTGCCGGAGCATACCTAGGTCTTAGGAAATGAGTGTTTCTTCTGGAGGGTTTACCAAATTCTTCAGGTTTAGGAACGACATTCTTAACCAAATTAGTTTCTGTTTCATATAAGTCAATTTCTTCTCTAATCTCATTGATTTCATTTTCATTAGTCATTTTGCCATATTTCTTATCAAGTTTTCTTCTAATTTGTTCTAATGGTAAAATATTGAGATCCTCTAATTTAATCAGACTCATCTGCTGATATATTTCTTCTTCTAGTTGGACATTATTAGTCTCTTCATTATCATCAGACAAAACATCATATTTATCACTGATTGCACTCATGATTTTGTTTAGTTCTTCTGAATTTTGTTCTTTATCGAATAATTTTTGTAGCTCTTCAAGAGTATGTTGTTTACACTCCATCTTCTTTTTCTTTATTTTCAGTCGATTTTTCACCAGATTGTTCTCCTACTTCTTTTTGGATTTTTATCTCTTGTAAAGGAAATGGAATCTTGGTTTTTGGGTTTTGGAAAGGATATTTATGCTGAAAAGGAGTACTAATTCTAGGAGTAGCTTTTTCACTATGCCTAACTTCGTTAAAAGAGAAAGATGGATAATAGTTAACTATTTCTTAACATCTTTTAGTTCAGTCTTAATTTTAGCTAATTCTGCTTTTAATTCTAAAACTATATCAGTGATATAGTTTAATTGAAATGCTAAAGAGATATTACCTTCAGGTGACTGGATAATGTGAGAATAATTAGGACTAGTACAAACGGACGATGATTCAAGAATTAATTACAATTAATCACAGTTAATTAGCTTAATTAGTCATTAATTAGCTTAATAATCTTAATTATTTTCATGCACGTGGCTCTGATACCAGTTGAAAGAGGGCCTCAAGTTATACTAGTGAGAAAAATATCACAAACACAAATTTAAATTTTTCAAAAGTAAGTTTTTAAGGATTGAGGGTGGATTTGCAAATACGAAAAGTTTTTGTGCGTATTTTGCAAACTAGAATAGTGCTTGGGTCTAGAAAATAGCTCAAATAAAAATTTGGGGGTCCTTTCTGCAAGTTTCTCAAAAGATAAGGTACCTTATATTTGTTTTTAGAAAATGATGGTCCTTAAAATAGAACTGAGGGTACTTCTGTATAGTTTATTCATCCCTTAACAAACCAACATACTAAAGCCACCTTAATCAATTACCTCTAAAACCACCCGCTACATACTTAAAGTGTTACTTCACAGACTTGGCTTAAAGGTAGGAATATGTGTGCATAGCCAATAGCTAACATGAAGTGTTCTCAATGAGACGGATGATGTAAGCTCATAGAGGTAGCAAAGGAGATAAACATACAACTCAAGGGTAGGCTTTTTGGCTATGTGACTAGAATGCCCAAAGAATGAATGCCTCTATCATATCATCAACTATCCACATGCTAATGTGATTTTGAACAAGAGTTTAGGCAAGTTCTAGGGATGCAACATGAGAGAGTCACACACATAAAAGAACATGAGATTAAATATAATTAATTAGTCCAAGGAAGGCTCAAAGTCTCATGGATGTCTACCAAAGTCCTAGCAAGCTAATAAAATGACTCTTCCGTGCCAACATTAGTAGTGAGGACTCTAAGGGGCAACTAGTTCTCAATCAAGACAAGGGTTAAAATAAGAAATCTTAACAAAATCTTCACAAATTTTAGCAACAAAAGGGGTTACACATCAAAAGTTACTCAAACTCATGAAGACTATCATGCCTAGCAAAAACAGCATTAAAGTGCATTTCAAACCCATCAAACCATCACTCCATGCAATCCTATGTACAAATCGAAAATACAACACACCATTGCAAAAGAATTAAAATGTAAACCTACATGTTCTAACTAGTATGCAAACCAAAAATAAAATAGAAACATTAAACCTTCCTTCCTCCATGCTTAGATAAAGCTTTATTATTCAAAATAAAGAAAGTAAGAGAAGAGAAAGGGAACAAAACATAACAATCTCACTAGGATAGGCGCTGAGTACAATTAAGTGAATGCCTCGTCACAAATAGGCAAATGTTGCATCAGCCACTCCATCACAACTTCAACACTCGACCCCTCAAATTAGATGCCTTCAAAACATGCAGGAGGTTATGAAACTCCTAGAATCACAATTTAGAAAGCACAAGGTCAGACCTAATAAACAAAATCACGCCAATGACAATAAGTATCTTTTTAACCTTATCAAAGGCCTTAGAAAAATCATAGGAAGGATTAAAGAATGTAGTCCACATGACTTTCCTAGGCAAGTCCTCTAGGCATACACAACAAAGGTCAATGGAGGGATCATATCCTCTAACGTAACCTAGGCATACATAATCATCAATATTCCAACCAAGCATATCAAATATGTTGTCCGCATAGGCCAAATCCATAGTAGCCTCACAAATCATCCGATTACCAATGGGCGCATCAATGTAATACTCGGGGGAAGGTGAGGGTAATGAACAAAGAGGGAAATCAAGTGAATGATCAAGGGGATTGGGGTGAACACTATCATTAAAACCAAGACTAGGAGACTCCTCATGCATAAGCACATCACATGATCCCTCCATATGAGTCTTAACTAGATCATGCACCTCATTTAAAATATCTTCTGACTGAAAACATGCATTAACAGCATCAAACTCAGCAACAACCCAAAAAGGCTCACTTGCCTTGGGCCTGTGCACTAAGCTAAAGGGAAGAATGAATCAGCTAAGACCAGAGCAACATCAGGATTGTCCCCAGGCCATGCAAAGTCAGGTTGAGCATAGCATGCATAATAAGGACACAAATTTATAGCATGGTCAAAAGAATTACACATGATACAGAAAAAAGGAGCATAATTAGATCTAGCATAGAATGCACAGGGACTAGGGAATGAATATCCACAAACACGGCTAGCCTTCTCAAACTCAAATGAATTCCAAGCAATCCACTCAAGCAAATATGATGAATGTTGAAGAGTGGAATAGAATATGATGTAAGGGAAGCAGCAAAAAAACCAGCTTTTATCGCTGAAATCAAGTCTACAACCGTACAAAAAGCCTGGAACTCGAAAAACCGAAAATAAAACTAGCAGGTTCAGGGGAATAAGAACCACCATGGGCTGATCGTGGAGACCACCATGGAATGACCCTGGACCCACCATGGACTGACCGCGGTGGCCACTGTATCGGTTGTTCTGAATTGCTCCTTCTAGTGCTTCTTCCTAGAACCTCCTAGACCGTAGTTTTGGCTAACATTTTGGCGTCTTTGGGCCTCTTTTGCTGCCTTCTTTGACCTATAAGGGCTCAAAATCTTCATTATACCACCGTGCTTTGGGTTCAAAATATCAAAATCTACAAGTACTCTTGAATAAAAATTCTCATGCAAAAACCACAACTGCTAGTCCTGGGCCATGGGTATAATGTTTTTATCTTATAACGTTTGAAGTGTCAGGAGGCATAAGCTACCACTTTATCTTCTTGCTAAAGTTATAGGTTTTTTCAACAAATTGGTTAGGGAAGATGAGCTTTGATAAATCCTTCCCGAAAGTCGATAACACCCTGCTAAACCCAAAATGTTTCTAGTCTTAGTAACACTGGTAGGGCTTGGGCACTTCGTAATTGCTTTCACCTATTGCAAATCAACCTTAGTCCTTTCCCTTGAAACCACATTTTCCAAAAATACCACTTCTTCTGACCACAACTCATGCTTTTTATATTTGCTATATAATTGATGTTCCCTCAAGGTCTGCAACACTATCCTCAAATGAACAGTATGCTTATATTCATCCTTGGAGTATATCAAGATATCTTTTATAAACACCATCACAAACTTGCCTAAATAGGGTCTGAAACTCTATTCATAAGATCCATAAAAGCCATAAGGGCATTAGTTAGGCCAAAAGGCATCACAGTGAATTCATATAACCAAACCTGGTCCTAAATACGATTTAGAAATGTCTTTAGGTAAATCCTTAGTTGACAATATCCTGATCTCAGACAAATCTTGGAAAAGATTCCTGCTTCTTATAGCCGGTCAAATAAGCCATCTTTTCAAGGCAATGGGTATTTGTTCTTGATGGTGATCTTGTTTAGCGCTTTGTAATCAACACAAAACCTCAAGGTTCCATCCGTTTTCTTTACAAATAGAAATGGGGCACACCATTGTGACACGCTTGGTATAGTAAATCCCTTCTGTAATAGCTTATATAACTGAATCTTCAGTTTTCTAAGCTTTATTAGGACCGCATAATATAGGGCTTTAGAGATAGGTGGGGCACCAGGGATTAATTCGATCTCAAAATTAATTTCTCTTTATGCAGTAGTCCCGGTAACTCTTCAGGAAAACATCTCTAAATTCACAATGATAGGGATATCTTCTGCTTTTTCTTCCTTCCGTTGAGGGTCAATAGCATAACACCAATACCCAATAGATTCTCGACATAACAACTCATGCGCTTTCATAGCAGAATTTAAAGGACAAGGTTTTTGCTATCTTTGCGTATAAAGCATATTTCTCTCCCTAATTCACCCCTTGAAATAATCTCAAGGTCTTCACAGTCCATCTTGAACCTATAAGTACACAACTAGCTCATTTCCAGAATGATATCAAAGTTTGACGAGTCATATTAAATCAAGACTCAAGGGAACACTATAATACTATCCCACCAATAGTAATAGGAACAAGTTTATAAGAGATAGGACACTAAACTCTAGAGTCATTGGGTAACTTGATTCTATAATTGGTTTTTGTCTCCTTATTTCCAAGGTTCAGTTGCATGGCATATTAAGTAGATGTAAATGAATGAGTGGCAACTTAATCAATCAATACATAAAATGGCTTTGAAATTAAAAAGAGAGTTCTAACAACTACTGTCCCATAGATGAAAGCTTCCCTCTTGCTCAACATATAACATCTTCTTATAGCTGCGGACCTTGAAGGTGGGAGCCTTTGGCTACAACCTTCAGTCTTCGGGGACGGACATCGGTGAGGTGGTCTGGCTACCACACCACATGCATTTATTACTTCCCACCTAGCACTCAGGAGTAGTATGGTTAGTTCTTCCACACTTCCCACAGGGCTCTGCTATGTCTGCAGGATGACTCTTGGGAGGAGGGGGAGCAAATTTGTTTTACTTTACACCCTCGCTCGGCGTACCCCATTTGGCCCACTTCCTCTTTTGACCAATCGGGTTCAAGGCACTCAACTCAGTCTTTGCCCGTGCCACTTCAGCTGCTCGCCCACATAACTCTTGATAGGTAAGGATTGGCTGACTAGCTAGCTGGTTACAAATATAGAAAGCTAATCCCTCTTTAAATTTTTTCATTGTCAGTATATATATATATATATATATATATATATAT
>JAKOGI010001389.1:0-246953 GCA_029747015.1 Carnegiea gigantea
CCCACGTAAATGAAAACGCAAGGCATATGATGAACCAGACCAAAATCTTAGCAGCGTGCTTAAATCTTGCCGTCATATTTTGTTGTACCCTTCTGGATCATATCTTTGCACAGTAGCTAGACTAGATAAATGGATCATTTAGTTTGGATATGAATCGGGTTGTGTTTTGTGTTAGGTGATATTTCAGGTCGGATCGGTTTGGTCGGATGAACTTCGCTTCACATCGATTTCGGGTCAATCGAGTTTTGCTCTAATGCCCTTGTTATGCAAAAATAAGCAACTTCGTAGAAAATTTCGGATCGGGTATGGTTCGGTTCGGATTAATTCGAATTTGGAGCCTTTTTGGTGAACATATTTCGGATGTCATGTCGGGTATGGGTCCAGGACGTTCGGTTTAGGTTTCAAGTCTCGGGTTTGTTTTGTCAAGTCTAATAGTAGCGTAGCATTCCTTTGCGGCATTATTAAAAATAATATGCTGAGCCGGCTAAAAAATTAAGAGTTATGGCATAAAATTAAAGTAAAAAATCAAATTTAATTAGTGAATGAATTGTTCTATTTTTAAAATAGGTGAAAAATAATTTGTAATTGAATAATATGACACTTAAATTAAAGTATAAAACTGATAATATAATATATTGGTTGAGACTAATCGTGTAATAACTTTTATCCAAATTTTGTGATACAAAGTTGTTACTACTGTATTTACTATTGTAGTTAAGTCATAATTTAAAAATTGAGGCTTTGATATTTATATTTAATACTTATATATACGTGATAGTAAACTTAATTGGTATATTATCTGCCATTGTATGTCAATAACTAAAAATACTATAAATTAATGTCCCATATATGAAAATTTTATCTAAAATAAATTTGGTGATAACAAATCACCTTTAATAAAACAAAGAATTAAGCGCTCATATCAACAAGTTCTAAGATACGTGTTACTTGAAAATAATGTAATGACATTTTTTGACTGTAATGTGCTGTCAGAAATCATGGCATAAAATGGAAGAGCAAATGCACTACGTACCTACACGAAAAGAGAAAAAGCATAAATAGAAAAATGGTCACCTTTGATTTAAAAAAAATGGAAACGGTGAAAACGTGAAAGAACGCGGCAGCAAATTTGTATTCGGAGACATGCCTTTGGGATTGTGATTGTACCGCAGCTCCCACTGATATTCTATAATATAAGTAAAGGATAGGAAAAGAAAGGAAAGGACGATAAAAGGCAAAAGCTTTTGATATGCAACACTGAATTATTGTGAAATGCTTTCTTACACGAAATTTAGATGTTAACTATTTTGAGGTTTTTGCATCTCTCCCCTTAAAGTATCATGTATTAATTTTTTAATTTAATCTATTTGCATAAAATTTTGCCTCCTTTTATTTTTTTACAACATATCTTATACCGTTGAATATCCAAATTTTTGAAAAAGCCCTAAATTATTGTAAGTTTAAAATTATAAATAATTAAGGAATCATAAAATAAAAAATTTACTTTCAGGATCAAATTTATTTTTTGTCTATTTTCTTCTTTTCTTACATGGCTATGATTGTAACAATGTCTTTATTTTATCCCAAAATTGTTTATAATATACAAGCCATAAATATGGCGGTCTTGACAAAATTTGGGTGCTAAATATTATTTGTGAAAAGTTAAAGGGATAAAAATTAATGCAAATATGCCAATGTTAAAAAAATTATTATAGTGTGGTTCAACAAGGGTAGATGTAAAAATATCTAAATATATTAAGTCTTAAAAGTAATTACTAATTTTTTTTGAAAAGGATTAATTTCTGAATGTTTCATAATGACTTTTTGATCATCTACCCCCTCAAATAAAAATAATAAAAAAAGAACTAGCATGTTCACTACATTTATAAAAAAATGTTGATAATGATCATTAAGTATGACTATATTCTACTCATTGACATCAAATTACTAGATGCTCCTTGTTTTACCAAATACTCTACATGCTTCTCTAATTACATCTATGTTCACATTTCACAAGTTCAAATTTTTTTTTAAAAAAAAGTGCTATTTGAGCCGCTTTTAATTGAAATTAAATTATTGTTAGGTCACAAAGAATAGACATATCGAATCACATATATTCTCCACTCATGAAACCTGAATCTAATAACTCATTTTAAGGGAGTAAGTCTTAAATCACTCAAACTAAAACTATATGCTTATGAATATTTAATTGATTATACGCTCATAAATTTGAACTTATATGCTCATCTATTGAAAATTGTATTTTTTCTATGCTAAGCAAATTAAATAAATAAAAATTGCATGTTTTTTCTTTCAAAATTGATATAAACATATATATATATATATATATATATATATATATATATATATATATATATATATATATATATATATATATATATATATATATGTTCATTCATCGAAAATTACGTAATTATGCATGACTCTAAAGGAAACTTTAATCCCATGTATGAGGAAAGTAGGATGCAGATGATCATTAACTAAAAATCAACTACACGCTTAAAGGAGGAGAGACAGCACTGATTTTCTTCTCCGGCTTCTTGCCTCTTGATGCTTATATATCTCTTCGAAACCTAAGGTTCGGTTTCCTCCAATTCCTCTTCTTTCAATCCTGCAAGTTCAATTTCTTCTCTCTATTACCAAAACTTGAGCGTTGCCCCTAGTTAGTGTAAACCTATTCCTGAGGCTTTAACTATCAGTTTAAGCTTTTTGGTTGATCTGGTTTTTGAATATGCTATCAGAGTCTTTCTAATCGAGAGGTCTTGAGTTTGAATCTCAGTAATCCCCATATTAATTTATTGGGCAAGGTCGGAGGAGTCTTTGCAGTATCCATACTCCAAACCTGAAAGGTATTCGCGTGAGAGGGCGTGTTAAAGTATAGACCCATTTATGAGCCTTCAATCATTAGTTTAAATTTTTTTGGTTATGTTGGTTCTTCAACACCCCTGTAAAACTAACTGTTCCATGCACGCTTAAAATGAAGGCAATTGTTGATGTTGAATTTGGATGAGGAGGAGGAAAGCGAAAAAAAAGGGGAAACTTGCATAGTAGAAGAGCAAAGCAGAACAATCAAAAAAAAAAAAAAAAACTCCACCACAGACCGTGTTTGGGCTATTATTTTTGCAAAATGATATATATTCTAGTATAAGACACTTTTTAAAATATCTTGTTTAGATTTAAAAGTTATATTATCATGTATCAAGTTTTAAAAAATTGTGTGATTGAGTCATAAAAGGGTGTTACTACATATAAATTGTGAAAAATCATCTTTCTACTTTTTTTCCACAATTAAAAATTACGAAAATGATATGTCTTCCAGGATGGGGTTGATCCAATTAGGATGTCATTATGTATACATCGGGTTAGGCAACGAATATTAGAGTTTTACAATTGATAATTAATTCTAATAATTGAAAAATTGGTGATATTAAAACGTTTTAACATATTACTTTTGATCAAGGCAATAGGTGTCTTGCTATAAGACACTTAAGAGGTTAGACGGGTCTTGCTATAAGACATATATCATCTCCCTTTATTATTATTATTTTTTAGCAGACTGATATATATCGCATAGTAGACAAGGCATTCAATTTTATATGACACAAACATCAAACAAATAAGCTATGTATACATAGGCGCATGTGATGAAGGATAACACACACTTTTCAATATGGAATATATAACATCCACTTTTATAGTCATATTTTCCCTCATGTGTGAGCTACTGATAGGGTCCAAACACATGGCATGATCACATGTGAGGTAAGGTGGCGAACTGAGATCAACCACAATTTGCTTTGATACCACATTAATGTTTTATATGAATCAAGCCTTAAATAAACTAGTCACATGTACAATAAACTAGTCATATGTACAAGTCAAATGAGATTTTAGTCCAAAATCAATTATTAATAGTGTAGGAGATAAAAACTTAACGCAAATCAGGTGGTGCCATGTGTAAAAAAAAAATAAATAATTCGACCAATCACAAATTACTATGTGTCAGGTTGACTTTGGTGGGGCCACTTGATCAAAGTTAAATGTGGCTAAAATTCTGCCAGTTAAAAGGCGCCATGTATCATCAATGATGCAGAAATTAATAATTATTTTTTTATCTAAAAATAAGGAAATAATTATTCCACCTAAGTCCAAAGTCCCACTCTAACCCTGATTGGCAGAGCCTATAAAAAGGGATCCTTCCCCCTCATTTACCACATTGGGCATTGCAGAATTCAGACGCTCAGGCTGCAAGCGGCATCCAGCTGCCAAGCGAGAAGGATCAAAACTTGCAAGCTTCAGAGTTAGTGATCAACCCCCTGCAAGTCAAGATCAAGAATCATTTTAGAGTTCTTCAGCTGATTTTGCATCAACCGAAATCAAGCATCACACCCTCAGAAGACTCAAGTTACTAAGAGATCGAATCCGAGGACTACTTTATTGTATTAAATTCAGATATTGTACCTATAAATACTACATCAGTACAAAATTAAATTTGTTTCTTAATTTTTTGTTTAATTTATTTTAGGCTAAAAATTTGTATTTAAAAAATCTTGGCACGTTTGGTGGGACATCTCTGCCTCTCATTTCTTTCTCCAAACTACAAATGCTGCATTCTTTCAAAGATAACATGGGCCCAAAGAACCCATCTCTCAATCTTCAAAGAAAGCTATTCGATCCACATCTTAGGAATCAACAATTGCTAACGCTGCATCTAGCGGTATCATGACCAGAAGTATGACAAAGGCTGCTACTGCAATTGCTGTAGACCAATCAATTACGACTGTACCATCGTAGTCACATAAGATCCAAAACCGAGGCTCCAAGGTATCTAATGGAGTCAACCAAATTGCTTCAAATGCTTTGAAGTAAAAATCCATTGCTGGTTCAACATGCCACAAACAATTCTGCGTGGGATGGATGAACTCCAAACGCATACCAATCCTACTTTCCAAACTTTCACCTTTGAAGAGGATGGCTATTCAAGCAGCGATTCCTCTTTGGCATCATCAAAGGGATCACTTTCCTCACAGGCTGAAGCTAAATCCTATGACACTATCATTATACTAGTTATGATAGCAGAAGCTGCTAACTTTGAAGAACAACTAGGGAGCATGAATGCTACGTTAAATAGGCTCTCCAAGGAAAGTATAAAAAAGGATGCTCAAATTAAGCATCAAAACGACCAAATTGCTAATCTAATGAAGAAGCTGGAAAAGAAGTCATCTGAAGCTTCCAACAAAGGTTTAGTTGCTAAAGATTCTGACACATAATCCAATCACAGTGAAGAATCTGACAATGAGTGCAGGGCAAAGAAAGATCGTACTTTAGACTCAATGTCTGTTGAGCTTATTCAAAGCTTAATAACAAATGCAGTCAAGGCTCAGTTTGGAGGAGGGTAGCACAAGACTCACGTGTATATAAAGCCTTATACGAAGAGGATTGATGCTCTTCGTATGCCTCACGGCTATCATCCTCCCAAATTCAACCAGTTTGATGGCAAGGACAACCTCAAACAGCATATCACCCACTTCATTCAGATGTGCAGCAATGCTGGCACAGAGGGAGATCGATTGGTGAAGTAGTTTGTCCAGACTCTAAAATGGATTGCATTCTACTAGTACGCAGACTTAAAGTCAGAGTCTGATGATAGTTGGGAACAAATGAAGCAACAGTTCCTGAATAGATTCTACAGTACTCAACGTGTTGTTAGCATGATAGAGCTAATAAACACTAGACAATAGAAGGACGAGCCAGTTCTTGATTACATCAAACATTTGAGGTCTCTCAATCTTGAGTTCAAGGACTATCTATCAGAAGGTTTAGCTGTTAAAATGTGTGCTCAAGGTATATAGTGGGATTTACTTTATGTCTTACAGATAAGTAAGCCAGGGACCTTCCAGGAATTGGCAATAAAGGCCCATGATATGGAGATGACAATTGCAAGTCACCGTGACAAGTCTTCTGCCTCTTCTGAATCTAGAAAGGACAAGAGCGAATTCAAAAAAAAATCCCAAGTCCTCAAAGTCCTCAAACAAAGAAACTATGGTTATTTCAACTGGGGAGCTGATTCCAATATCTGCAAAACCCGTATGAAAACAAGAAAGGTTGATTCTCCAAAAATACTAGAAAGAAACGTCCTACATTGAAGGAACTCCAAGAAATATCCATTCACTGACTAGAGTGTTCTTCATCGCCCTAACAACAAAAACATACTCGACCTCATGGCAGAGTAAACACTGAATTGATTTCCTCCCGATGAGAGAAATTAATTCAATTTGGAAGTTTATAGCCTGTTGTAGTTCCAATTGAATTTCGAGGACCTTTGACAAAAGTCGTTCTTTTTGTGGATGTCTCTAATAAAGCTGATGAAGATAAAGAAGGATGGACTCTTGTCACTCGCCAGAGGCCAATGAAGCAAAATCAAGTTCAATCGCCACATCACCGCCATAGAAAGAGATAAGGTAGAAAGAAGAATCCTCATCATTCAAGTGGGAAGAAGAAGTCTAAGAGTATCAAAAGGCATGAAATTTTGCTAATTGACATACTTAAGTAAGAGCCGCTTGTTCATACCACACTTGAAGAGTTCTTCCCAATAGGTTTCTTCGGGAACGAACGGTCAATATGACCTCATGTTCTGAGCTCAAAAAAGAGGAAGATGAGGGGAGTAATAGATAAGAGAACTCTCCAAGAGTAGCAGACAAGACCTTGACTGTTCTAGAGGCTTTGCCAACTCGCATGGACTAAAGATACATCTTTTGTTTACCCAACGAGATGCGCAAACATATTATTGCTGCCTTACAACATCCAAAACTTTATGCTGTCAAAGTCAAGGATGTGGGAGGATCGATAGAAAGCCCTATGACTGGCTACATTAGGGCGCAGAAAGGTAAGCGCATCCTCGTGGATGGAGAGTCAGCCCTCAACATCATGCCCAAGTCTACGATGAATGACTTAGACATCACAGTGGAGGAACTTTCTAAGGGTTGAACGATGATCCACGGGTTCAACCTTAGGGGCCAGCGTGCAATCGACATGATCCACGTTGAACGAGTAATGAGAGACTTGTCAACATCCTTAATCTTCCATGTAGTCGACACTAAGACTTCCTATAGGTTATTACTTGGGCAACCATGGCTTCATAAACATGGGGTTGTGGCTTCCATCTTACACCAATGCCTTAAGTACTACCGAGATGGAGAAAAGAAAATAAATTGAGATGTCAACCCATTCACTAAAGCTGAGTCTCATTTTGCAGATGCGAGGTTCTTTGAAGAAGGTGCTGCACCTAAGGAAACTATGTCGTCAACCATTTCTTCCACAGGCAAAGGCGGCGCAAAAAATTCTCTTCAAGCAAGAAAAGATGATGCTCCTATATAGCAACTCGAGAAAGAAGCAAGTAAGCAGGGAAACACCACTTATCCTATTGAACAATTTGCTAAAGCAATTACTACTTCAATGGATCAACGCCACCAATTTTAAGGTACATACCTAGGCCTCGCCGTAAGGAGGGCGAATCACCCTTTAGCGAGTGCACAAGCAGAAGTATCGAGCCCAAAGCTACTAGAAAGGATGATGGAGCTAGCCTAACCATCCTAAAAGGGAGTGTAACAGTTCCAATACGTAAGATGTGACAGTCTAAGGTAAGCAGGCCACCTCTTTCTGGGTTTGTTGTTTCTTCTAAAGAAGGTGATGACTTGCCAAGTGTACGGACTAAAGAGGGATTTGATATGAACGTATACAAGCTTATATAGAGGGTTGGTTATGACTTTTAAAATCCAGCTACCTTAGGAAAGGTAGTCGAAGCCAAGCCTCATGGTCTTATTAAAACTCAGAGAAAGATCTAAAAGTAGGAAGGTTCCATAGGTGTCTAAAACTCCGACTTGGTTTCTCGCCACTGCAGCCAATTAGAATCTCTGGGCGACGGAAGGATAAGAAGTTGGTGATTCATCACATCTCAGATGAAGAAGTGGATGAGAGTGAAGATGAAGATGCGTCGCCTAACCCAAAGCCTTCTATGTTTGATAGGCTACAATCATCCACTTGGAAAATGTGCTCGTCAGTATTCACCAGTATATGAAAAGGGAAAAATTATAAAATCTCTGCTTTCAACAGAATTAAAGATCATCCCCAACCAAAGCCTTCAGTTTTTTTTTTCAGAATAAAAGCTGGTGAAAGTCTTCAAACTCATGACTTTAGCAAGGGAAAAGTTCTGCATTTAGCTGCGTAGGTGTGATAAATGAAGTTCAGAGCTCTATCCCTTCTCGTATGTAGTGTTTCTCCATTCTGGATGTTATGACGAACAGTTCATTAAGAGTAAAGAGGCTTACTGTGGTCTTCATAGGTCAACAAAAAAACTCTAACTCTAATGAGAAGACAGAGAAACAAGAAGTAGTTCCTTCCAATCATATCACAATCTATGAATGTGATACCTCGGACTCAGAGATAGAGCTCGCAGAAACTCCTGAGACTCTCGAAGATGGGGGGCAAGCTACAGTTGATGATTTGAAAGAGTTGAATCTTGAAACCAATGAACAGCCTCGCCCTATCTATGTGAGCTCATCACTCACACTCGTAATGAAAAATCAGTACTTAGAACTCCTGTCAGAGTACAGGGACGGGTTTGCCTGAAGCTACAAAGAAATGTCCGGATTTGATCCAAAGGTTGCAGTCCACCGCCTGTCTATCAAAAGCGGCGTTTCACCTAAGAAGCAACCTCAGTGAAGTTTTCACCCAGAGTTGATACTGGAAATTAAAAAAGAGGCCAACAAACTCCTATAGACAAGATTCATTCGTGAGGTCAAATACCCAACATGGATTGCAAGCATTGTGCCTGTCAGGAAGAAAAACGAGTAGCTTCATATTTACGTGGACTTCCGGGATCTGAACGATGCTTATCTAAAATATGATTTCCCATTACCGATCACAGAGCTCATGATCGACTCAACGACAAGGCATGAAGTGTTGTTATTCATAGATTGTACCACAGGATACAATCATATTCAGATGGAACTAGAACATCAAGAGGCCACAACCTTCCACACAACGAAAGACATTTTTTGCTATAAGGTGATGCCCTTCAATCTTAAGAATATAGGAGCAACTTACCAAAAGGGCAATGTAATTTTTGATGATATGCTCCACAAAGCAATCGAGTGCTATGTCGACGATTTGGTGGTCAAGTCCAAAAAGAGGGCAGATCACCTACAAGATCTTCGTCTAATCTTTGAGCGATTGCGAAGATGCTAGTTGAAGATGAATCCACTTAAGTGTGCATTTGGTGTCATCTCTGAAAAGTTCTTGGGTTTCATCATTCATCGCAGAGAAATTGAGATCGACCAGCCGAAGATCGAAGCAATCCAAGAGATGCCTAAGCCTAACAATCTTAAGGAGCTTTGTGGACTTCAAGGTCTCTTGGCATACATATGAAGATTCATCTCAAATCTTACAAGGCGTTGTCATCCCTTCAGCCATCTTATGAAAAAGGGTGCACCATTTGAGTGGGACGAGTCGTGTCGTCTGGCTTTTGAAAAAATAAAGAAGTATTTATCCCATCCTTCTATGTTGGGGGCATCCATCCCTAGCAAACCTCTCATACTATACATTGCAGCTTAGGAAAAATCCTTAGAAGCGTTATGTGTACAGGAAAATGAGGAAGAAAAAGAAGTTGCCCTATACTACTTAAGTCAATCATTGGTTAGCGCTGAATTAAAGTATTCTCCCATCGAAAAGATCTACTTGTTGCTCATCTTTACCATTCAAGAACTTAGACATTACATACAGGCCTATACAATGCAAGTGGTGTTTAAAGCCGATCCCATTGAGCACATCTTGTCTAGGCTAATCTTAAACCGGCGACTGGCAAATAGCCTATAATCTTAAAATAGTATGACCTTACCTATGTACCACAAAGAGCAGTTCAGGAGTAAGCATTAGCAGATTTCTTAGCAGATCATCCAATTCTCGGTGATAAAGAGCTAAATGATGATTTACGAAGGGAAAATGTGTTCTTCATTAATACCCTCCCTCCATGGGAAATGTATATTGATGAAGCAGCAAAATAAGATGGTGTTGGTGTAGGAGTAGTTTTTGTCTCTCCCTAGAAGTACATCCTCTCGTATTCATTTGTGCTTACTCAATTATGTTGTAACTATATGGCAGAGTACCAAGCGCTTAGCTTACGTCTTCAAATGGCTATCAAGACGGGGATTATAGACCTCAATATATATGGTGACCCACAGTTGGTCATCAATCAAATACTTGAAGAGTACAAGGTTAAGAAAGAAGATCTTGTCCTGTATCACAAACATGCATTATGATTGCTTAATAAGTTGGATATAGTCAAGTTAGAACATGTGCCAAGGAGTGCCAACAAGATGGCTAATGCACATAGAAGCGTTGCAGCCACTTTGATACTGAGGGCATAAGAAGGAATGACCATCCCAGTATGTGGCCGCTGGGTTCTTCCACCTGATGATGAAGACTCAGAGGAAGATGTCAACATGATCTGTGTTCTTGAGACAGATGCGAAAGATTGGCATCAACCTATAATTGAGTACTTAGAGCATGGGAAACTTCCTAGTGACCCAAAGCATAAGATGGAAATACAATGGAGAGATTCCCGCTTCCTTTACTATAACGGAACACTCTATCGACGTTCTTTTCTAGGCCTTTGGTTACGATTCTTGCATATGAAAGAAGCAAGGTATGCAATGGCCAGATGTGTGTAGAGGACACCAATCAGGGCCTAGGCTACAGATCGCATTAATAGGATGGGTTACTATTAACCCACTATGGTGCAAGATTACATAAATTATGCAAAGAGGTGTAATGCTTTCCAGTTCCATGCTAACATCATACATCAACCTCCAGAACCGCTCCACCCAATGATTGTATCTTGGCCGTTTGAGGCATGAGGGCTTGATGTCATTGGACCAATCACGCTTAAGTTGTCTGCTGGTCACTCCTGCATCCTAATTGCCACTGATTATTTCTCTAAATGGGCAGAAGCAATTCCACTAAAGGAG
The DNA here is from genome assembly GCA_029747015.1 of Carnegiea gigantea. NCBI lineage: Eukaryota > Viridiplantae > Streptophyta > Magnoliopsida > Caryophyllales > Cactaceae > Carnegiea > Carnegiea gigantea. The sequence continues at coordinate 11,046 of JAKOGI010001389.1, forward strand.
GTCAAAAAAGAAAATGTGGTAGAATTTATAAGGACACGCATTACTTATCAATACGATGTGCCTATGTACATCATCACTAATAATGGTAAGCCCTTCTTTAACAGCTTGATGACTAGCCTATGCGAAAAGTTTAAGTTTATCCAACACAAGTCCTCTATGTACAATGCCCCTGCAAATGTCCTGGCAGAAGCTTTCAACAAAACATGTTGTAACTTACTCAAAAAAGTTATCGCAATGTCTAAATGCGATTGGCATGAAAGATTAGGGGAGACTCTTTAGGCACATTGAACTATGTACAAAACACCAATACAGTCGACCCCCTTTGCTTTGGCGTATGGAGTTGAAGTTGTGCTACCATTGGACTTCCAAATCCCATCACTTCGTATCACCATATAGGAAGGCTTGACGAAAGACGAAAATCACAGTCTTCGCTTAGCTAAGCTGGAGGCCCTTGATGAGAGAAGACTTCAACAGAGGTTAGAATGCCACCAAGTTCGACTGTCAAGTGTATTCAAGAAAAAGGTTCAATCGTGCTCGTTCCCAGTTGGAGACCAGGTGTTGGCAGTGAGAAGATCGATCATTGTCCCTTACAAGTTCGGAAGCAAATTCCCCTCCAAGTGGGATGGTCCCTATATGGTTAGAGAAGTCTACACAAATGTTGTCTACAAGATAGTTGATGCTGATGGAGTATGCGTGGGACCCATAAATGTCAAGTTCTTGAAGCATTGTTATCATTGAAATATATGTTGTACAACTCTTAAGTAAGTGCATAAACTGCTCATTCTTTCCCTAGCCCGTAAGAGTCTAAATTGTGAACAACAAAAACAAAAGTGTCTCAATCTAGGTAAAATGAGCGGTGGCATAAAGTAGAACTAAACTACTAGGACAAACAAAGAAGACTTTAATTGTAATTCAATCTAAGATAAATCAACTAATCAAGTCAAACCCTCACATTCTCAAGTTATGCTAACTTTCAAAAATGATCGATTGCATTACCAAAGCTCACCCAAGTTCTCTTTCAAAGATTGAAGGCTAGTTTAATTGTTGTAACTACCTATTTTCATAGGTTAGTCCAATTAAACTACGAGAGTACCAACCTTCGACCTCACTATAATTTGGACGATTTTCATGTCCAAACGGTAGCTATCTTTTCTATCCACACTAGACAATCAACCTCACCTTTCAGCACAAGTTAATTTCCCTAAGACCTGGATGAAAACTCTTTCAAACATTTCATCAAACACTTGACGGACATGAGAGAAGACTCTAAATTTAAGTATAAAAAGGTAGGTTAAGCTCTAAAGAAGATCAACTAGCCATCTTAGGGTCTAACCATAATCAAAGATCACACTTTTAATTACAAATAATGAACCTAAAAACACAAGCATAACAATGAACCGTTTAAGTAGCAAACAAACTAAAAAGCATCAGATTAAAGAGAGAAAGAAATGAGGAACTTAGTCTTGAACGCAAAATCCATAGTATTATACATGGTATACACTAATCTAGCCTAAGTTATTCTCCCCATAATAAGGTTTGGAAGTGGCTAATATAAATCCTAGTCGAGGCACAAAAGTCCCCGCCAAAAAGTGCCCTCTATTAATTCTTCAATTTGCTTAAATATCATGAAAAATAGGAAAACACATGGTCATGCTTCGACAAACAGGCACCGGTGCACTTTTAAAACTAAGAGACTGCACATCCTTGCACTTCTACACGGCTGCTTGTGGGCAGCTTCAGGAAACAGGACTGAAATCTTCATGTTTCAGCAAGGTTGTGCCTTAGTGCACGACCAACCATGCACTTTCTTGAGTCCTTCAATATTGCTCATTTTGCCCTCAAAACTTTATCGGACCTCTTTTTTCCTTAAAAATCATTCCCATGGTTTCCTTTGCATCAACACTTGTGAATTTCTCATTTTCTCGGCAACATTTCCTAAAATAAGAAAAACACTTGTACTATATGCACAACATCAACAAAATGAAGCACATTTGACCCATTTTCATCATGATCTAGCATAGAAATATAGGAAAAAAAGGGTTAAATAAGGGTTTAATGAGGTCAAAATAGACATTTATCAATTCCTACGCTCCAAAAATGGCGTCAATCTGGCTCATGGGGCAGGGAGTTGATCAAGCTCTTTGAAAAAATGAGACTATGTGATCAATGATGCTAATTTTGGGCATCAACTGAGTTTTGTTCATCCTTTTACTTATGATGGTATGAAAATAGAATGTATTAATAAAGCTGATATTAAATATAAAATTTAGTATTGGTGTTAATCGATCATATGCTTTGTTGTGGAGCTAATTCGCCTATCCAAGGCATGGAAGGATTTTTCACTCATATCTAAAGGAATAGGGGATTTGATAAGGTTACATTGAAGCCTAATAAGTGTTTATTGTAACTTTCCCTTTTGTTTTGGAGCGTGACTCAGTAGTCAACCAGAATTTTGTGTTTTTTGATAAGAAACCTTTAGTGATGAAAGCTTAGACTATTGTTCAATTAGTTTATAAAGATGAGCTTATAAGGGTCCGAGTTTGACTCAAATTTCCTAAATTTGATTTTTAATTTTTTGGGTCGTGATAGTTTAAGCAACATTGCTAGCTTGATGGGTAAGCCTTTAGCCACTTATCAAGCAACACAAAAGAAATCTAAGACTAGGTGTGTAAGGGTCTTAATTAAAATGGATATCAACTCTCAATTCCTTGATAATGTTTTTATATATGAATATGAAACATTGATTGTGAAAACTATTGATTTTGAATGGAATCCTCTTAGATGTGGCTTTTTTTTCATGTTTGGTTAGACTGATGAGGATGACATGAAAAAGGTTAAGAAAGTTTGAATGAGGAAAGTCACCATTGAAGAAGTTGAGCTAGGACTCAAGAATTAGATTGTCCATAATGATGGGGATAGTGGAGCTACTGTCCAATGTGTGCAACTTGCTACCAGTAATGTAGTTTACAATGCTGAGCAAGGGGAACATGTCATTTAAGGCATTGGTGATGCATTAGTATTATATCTCCAGCTAGGCATGTTATATAGAATAGTTTCAATTCTTTAGCCAAGGATCATATGTAATATTACTTTTTAAAATATAAGAGGCCTTGATGGCCTTAATAAATAGGAAGTTGTCAAATGCTTTCTGACTCAAAACAATTGTGGCCTATTGGGGCTTACTGAAACTAAGGTGGTGATGGATAGAGTAGAGCAAGCTATATCGATGAACGTTATATTTGCATGGATTATTGGAGTGTTTGGGAGTCATTTTAGGGCATTGGTGTGTTTAATTGTATGATTTAGGCCCTTATTCCTACAATTACACTTGGTTTTGCTTATTTTAAGTGCTTGCAGATTTTGACTTTGTGAGCCCGAGTTATGTGAATAGAATGATGATTTAAGGCCTTGTAGATTAAAGAAGGTAGCAACAGAGACCTAAAGACACCTACCATGGACATATCATGGTCAGTGCCATAGTCTAGGAGATTCCATGAACAAGCAACAGCAGAAACAATTAAGAAAAAGCTGACTAGTGGCCACCATGACTCGGCCATGGCAGGGACCGCGATCTATGGTTCCCCATGGCTAGACTATAGTAAGCTTCCTTGCCCAACTCGCCTTGTTTTCTTCGCGGTTGTTTGACTTTAAGGCGGTTTTTATGGTTGGCTAGAGCATTTTCGTGATAGAAAGCCTGCTTTCAGTCTCAATTCCTCATCCACTTCCATCATTATAATCCATCATCTAGATTAGGTTTTAGATTAGATTAGATGAAGATCAATTACATTGAAGTGGAGATCTTGCAAGGATTCCATATTGGGTTTGCAATTGACGGATTCACATGCATTCTTTGGTTGAGTATTTCTCTTTTCTTCTCTTCTCTTCTCTTCTCTTTTGTTATTTTAGGATTTATGTTTTCTAATTTGGATTAGCTTTTGTTGTTTTGATATTGGATTTATGCAAATACTTGTTAATTTTTCCAATCTTGTGTTGATCTCCTTGGTATTTTTAAATCTATTGACCTGTTTTATTGAATCCTAGATGTTTATTATCTTATGAGAAATTTGATCACTTTCTTGAATGTTTTGAGTATTGGGTAAATAATTAAAAGGTGAAATTTGATACTAGAACCCTAGGATTTAGTTGTGGAGTCTTGAGAAAGTCACACAAATTGAGAAACCATGAATTTGATAATCATATGCTTAATGAACTAAACAAACTAAGTTCTCTTAAGAAATGGTAATTGGTTATATTTAAGTATTTCACTTCACCTTCAAAGAGGATTGCGGTATTTTGATTGCCGATTTTAAAACAACTAATTAAGGAAGAAGTGTTTGATTGGTTCGTGAATTGAGAGATTACTAGTTTGTTTAATTCCTTGAGTATTTATCCATTAGATTAGATAGTGGATTAATCTAATTTTAATCTCAAATTTTGATCCACTTAGCATATCTTGATGGAATAAAGGCTGGTAGATTGGCCTAGTCCTTATGAGAGACTAATCTTGATTTGCTACAATGCCATCGTGCACTTGCGACCCTATCACATATTATGTCTAATGTTTCAAATGATGCTAGAGATTGCATTTGGGGCTTTTGGGATCCTAGTAAAATTTTAAGTACAAGTTATAAATATTCATAAACAATTTATACAGCTGGAATTGGATATGGTAACATTTTCTATTATATCTGGCAGTGGTTAATGACGCAAATGATGTCTTTAAGAAAAGGTCCTTATAGGATGCTCCTTGTCATTTTGGAAGAAGTATGATGGACCCTTGGGTACTGGGTGGTGATTTTAATCATTTACTTTATCTAAATGAAAGGATTGGAAGGGATCCAATTTGAGTCACTGTAATTGAAGATTGTACAGATTTTATTGCTAGTTATGCACTATAAGAAGTCCAAGCTAAGGGTTTGTCATTTGCATGGAGTAATAGATAGGGTCACATCAACATTGTCTCTAAACTTCATAGAGTATTTGGTTACGTAGATGCTATTCAAAATATGCCTTGTTCTATAAAGTATCCCCTGAGGGCATTTTCAGGTTATTGCCCATTATTGGTGACTGTTAAGTGATAAATGAGAAGAAAAGTTCACCTTCAAATTTTCAATATGTGATTTTTGTCTCCTTAAATCAAGAAGGTAGGTATTGAATGCTAGCATGAGGTGAGAAATAGAACTTCTATGTTCAAGATGTTTTATATCTTAAGAAACTGAAGCAACCACTCAAAGCATTGAATGAGGAGATTTTTACTAAGATCCATGTTAAGTGCAGTCAAGCACGGCAAAGGATACAATATACTTAGAGGAACATAAATAATGACCCTTTTAATGAGGTATTCAATCACCAGGAAAAGCAAGTTATTGTTGAGTACTACTTTGTACTTAAGGCCAGGAGAGAGTTCCTGAGAAAAACAATATAAGGCATCCTGGTTGAAATTTGGTGAACAATACAGCTCTTATTCCTTTGCTAGCATAGCTCATAAGTAGTATACTTTTGTTGTAAAAACTATACAGGAACATAAGAGCAATCTTACCATGGATCAAAACAGAATTGGTGAAATTTTGGTTAATGATTTTGTTAAATTTCTAGGGATGGATAGTAATGGAGAAGATCCCTCCTTTGAAGTGATGATTCAAGGTAGATGTCCAACTATAGAACAACACCATGATCTCCTAAAGCCTATTACAAATGATGAAGTCAAAGAGGCTATGTTCAGCATTGGTAATGAAAAAGTCCATGACCTAATGGTTTTGGGAGTTATTTTTAAAAGTGTACCTAAGAGATGGCAGACCAAGCAATTTGTAGGGTAGCTAAGGATTCCTTCACACCAGAAGTCACTTAGATAGGTAAATGCCACTACCCTTGCCATAGATCCCAAGGTGTAAAATCCAGTAAAAAGCTACTAATTGAGGTCTATAGCATGTTGTAACACTTGATAAAACTGGATCATTAAGGTGATATGTATAACACTAAGGATAGTATTGCCTAGCCTGATTAATGAATCTCAAAGGGCTTCTATCAGTGGGAGGTATATCCTCCATAATAGCATGATATGTGAGGATTCAGTTAAAATGCATAATACGAAAGACATATCGCCAGATACATCATGAAGTGGATTGAAAAAACACTTATGACTCTATTAGTTGAAGATTCATTAACAAGATTCTTGTTGGTCTTCATTTTCCTATCCAGTTTATGCAAAGGAGCATGACCTGTATAACAATTACTAAGTTCTCAACAAGATTGAATTGTGAACTGCTTGGATGTTCTGGTAGCAAACATTGACTAAGACAAGGTGACCCGATGTCTCACCTTATTTTTGTTATGGTAATGGAATGTCAGGTGAGAGACATCACAGTGCCATATATACATGATTGGTTTAAGTTTCATTAAAGGTGTAAGAACCTCAAGCTATGCTCCTCAAGCTTTGTTGATGACGTATTATTGTTTTACAGAGCTAATGTGTCATGGGTGCATTTTGGGATTTCTCTCTTTACTCTGATCTAGTGGCAAGCAAGCACTTGTGGTAATTACCAGAGTTAATTTGGAATGTGAAAGATAACTAGTTTAAATTACAAGGCTTCAGAGAGTACAACTATCGTTCAAATACCTGGTGCTCCAGTTAAGCCTGAAAGGCTTACTAAGCAAGATTGGCTAATACTTGTGGATTGGATTACAACTAGAATTAGAGCTTGGCCTGGCGATAAACTATCCTATGCTAAGAAAATTCAATTGATCAACTCTATTGTGATGTTTGTGTTCCTCTATTATGGGCAGATTTTGCTTCTGCCCAAGTATATTATGGAAAAGGTGACTCCATGTGGGAGATTCTTTCCATGCAACTTAGAGTCTAGAAATAAGAAACACTCTCTTGTTTCTTAGGAAGAGTTTTATTTTCCTAAAAGAAAGGTGGAATATGGATAAAGGATTGTTTTTAATGAAATACTGCTATAGTTACAGTTTAGTCTAGCACTTGACAGGTTTGTGAACGAAAGCCTGTAGTTGAGATGGGTTTCATACTACTATATGAAAGGCAAAACCACTTGGCAATGTACATTTTCTTTAAAGGATCGTTGGTACTAGAGAACGATTCTTAAAGCCAGAGATATAATGAGGAATTAGTTTGACATGCAACCAAATTCTGGGACAGCAACAACCTATAGAAGGTGCACTCTAAGGCTAGGTATGATTGGACTAGAAAAAGAAGGAGAAAGCATCTTGATACCTACTAGTTTGGGATAGTATTACACCAAAGGCTACTCGCAAAAGATAGGCTATGTTAATTTGGCATACAAGTGGAATTTGATTGTGTACTTTGCATACAAGAGAGGGAAACACACTCTCATCTATTTTTCCAATACCACTACACTCTAGCTATATACTCTCATGCCTTGAGTGACATACTAAATATAAGCACTACTAGGGCAAGATGGGAAGATTGACGGCAGCTAGGATAGTAGACCATAGGATACAAAAAGGTTGCACAAGACTATAGGCTTCTTTAACTATTGTCATCTACCTATGCTTGCACGAGAGGAATCTCAGGGTGTTTCAAAGGAATTAAGTTGCAAAATGTTTTCTCTTTTGAGTGTACCTGGTTAGGCATGCCTGAGTTAATTTGTATAGGTTTGATGCAGTTTGAAATACAAGTCTTACCTTTTACCCAAAAGAAAAAAATAAAAAATCTCTCTCCTCTATTTTGAATGCCTCTACTAATGGACAGATACACATAAGGGTTATTCAAAGATATTGATTTGGGTCGTTGCCACTACCACCAAAATCTTCAGAAGGTTGGTTTCTATTAGAGTTAACATCCACTATAATTATTATTTGAGTTAGATCTGGTCATCACCATCGCATGTTGATTTTATCGCCATAATATTGTGATCCACCGCTGTTAAGGTTGCCATTGAGTCATCATGTTCTTTATGTTTTGGTCTTTCTTTTCTATTTGGTAGATCATATCTGTACTTCTATTATTCTCTTTGTCAACTCGTCTCTAGATTTTTTTATCAATCATGGTGATCTCTATTTCAATAAGGTGAACAATTTGAGACATCATCTTCAACCATGATACTATAGTTCAACTATAACTTTCTACTCAATTTTATAAGGCCAATATGATCTTTCATCCAATTCAATCCAAGTTCAGATTAAGGAGGATTATTAATAGATATTGTTGATAATATCAAAAGGACATTATTTTATCTTTTAGGATGATTATAATTATCTTGTGTGAATATTACTATCTCTAAAATCTTCTGAAAAGTGATTATTATAATGGAGGTATTTGGTAAACAGCTTTTTGGACCAAAATTAGTAGATTGACCTAATCAAAAAGCTAATTTGGATGTTTCGTAAAATGCGCTTTTGAAATAGCTTTTTGGGTCCAAAAAACTAATTTGAAAAGGCTAATTCTATTGGCTTTTTGGAAGAATATTTTGCAAAATAAGCCTTTTGTCTCACAAATTTGTCAAAAATAGCTAATTTTACCAAATGGTTTTTCTACAAATAGTTAATTCAAATAACTAATATAAACAACTAATTCAAACAATTAATAACTAACAGCTAACAACTAATACCAATAGGTAACCGCTGATTGCCAACCAGGGCCAATACCTACCATAATCATTCTATACATGGTGGTAGAATTAAACCTATATTGTTTTCCAACTATCTTTTCTAAATTCTTGTTCATGGTATTCGAGCTTTATCTGAGCAACCAATCTTAAGTTACAAGCTCCGCAACCCCCAACATTTAACATTGCACAAGGTAAGGGGGTTCTTGTAGAAGTTAGACTTCAAAGCCAAAAGACATTGCCTGAGAGGTTATGTTGAAGTACAAAATCTGTTCATAAGCCTTCAGCCATAAATTTACACTTTTCGTTGGAATGGTTTTAGTTTACTTTTGTTAAGCTTAAAAAAAAAAAAGAGTTTCTTAGATGAAGTTGTCTATGGAAGAGATATTGTGAGATGAAATTTTTAGAAATGACTTGTATGACTATTAATTCACTCAAAAATGGCTTTTGACTTATAGATGGATGACTTTATTAAGGTTACAAAATGATTGCTAATTTATTTTTGAGTGACTTTTAATAAATTTCAAGTGACTGATAGGAAATCTAAGTTGACTTTTATTAGTTGCATCCTAAATGAATTATTAGTCATGTGAACTATTAAAATTAGTCACGATCGAAGTTATGTATTCATCTTATGTAGGGATAGCCACAGATGGGATTCGGATCGGATGTTGAATTCATAAATTCGATCTGGTGAACCGGAGGGAACCTCCGAATTCGATCCGAGTTGGATCGGATTAGAGTTGGATTCAATCCGATTCGAATAGATTTCTTTTCCCCATAACAATTTTGTATTGTATTTTTCCATCCAAACTAATATTTAAACATTTAACACTAAGGAGGGGAAACTGAGAATGAGGCAAATGACACAAATGTGCAATGATAGGGAGCCGGCGACTCCCGGTTGGCCACCGGTGAAGTTAGACTCTGTGAGAGAGAGAGAGAGAGAGAGAGAAGAGAGGCTAAGCAACTAATGAGAGTTGATGCTGGGGACTTACAATTGAGTTAACAGGGTAGATTTTAGATTTGTAAAATAAAAAAATTTTAAATAAAATTGAATGTTGAACTTGAAGGGTAGAGTTTGGATTTGTAAAGTTTTATATTTGAATTTTAATTATTTAATAAAATAGTCGGATCAGATTGGAATATCGAATCGGATGTTACATTCCCTCCGAATCTAATCCGAATCCGATTCGGACTTGAATTAATTTCGATGGACTTGAACTCAAATCTTTGTTTCTGGATTCGAATCGGATTATTTTGCATCGAATCGGATTATTTTGCCTCGAATCGAATCGGATTTGCCTCGAATTCGGATGTAAATGTCATCCCTCATCTTATGATACGAACTAAGATAAAAGTACTTTAATTACTTACTCTTGTTGATACCCAAACTCGGCGTATTAAAGACAATAGGAACAAATATAAATAATGAGGGTAGGGGATAAGAATTACTCCACGTAACTATTTTTCGCGCTCCACTAATTAACAACTCGCGAATAGGGATAAAAGGAGTAATTATTCTTATCAACGCTTTTTACCTTTATTGCATCCTAAACAAGTCATGTGTGAAGATTATAAATGTGGTTATTGTTTCATATTGTAAGAGGTCTTAAGTATGCATATAATGTTAAGAAGTTACTCAAACTATTCATAAACACAAATTTCAAACCTAAAATAAATTAGACAAGAAATTGAGAAACAAATTTAATTTTGTATTGATGTAGTATGTGTAGGTACAATCTCTGAATTAAATACGATAAAGTTGTCTCTCCTAGTAACTTGAGTCTTCCGAGGGCGTCATGCTTGATCTTGCTTGATGCAGAATCAGCTGAAGAACTTTGAAATCATTCTTGATCTTGATTTGCAGGTGATTGATTGCTGACTCTGAAACTTGCAAGTTTTGATCCTTCTCACTTGGTAGCTGGACGCAGCTTGCAGTTTGAGCTTATGAGTTCTGCAATGCCTAATATGAAAAATGAGGGGGAAGGACCCCTTTTTATAGGCTCTACTAGCTAGTGTTAGAGCCGGGCTTTAGGCCTAGGCCCAATAATTATTTCCTTATTTTTAAATAAAGAAAATAATTACTCATTTCTGCATCATTAACGACACGTAGTGACTTTTAATGTAGCCGGTTGAATTTCAGCCACATTCAACTTTGACCAAGTGCGCCCACCAAAGTCAACCTGACACATGACAATTTGTGATTGATCGAATTATTTATTTTTTTTACACGTGGCATCACCTAATTTATCGTTAAATTTTTATCTCCTACAAATGTCCCCTCGAGATTCGGCCGCGTACATGAACTTGGAGTATGTGTGGTTCTTTTTTTTTTTTTTTGAGCGGCTGAGTCTCGAACGCTGGGTAGATACCCATAATTAAAAATTTGGCGGTGCATTTTTTATCAAGTGATTCGGGGACTTGGCATGTACTCGATTTTTTTTTTCAAGGGACTCAAATTTAACAGGTTATACCTGACCCAAGTGAGCCCGATTTAATGTTAAAAAAATAAATTGAGGCCTAAGAAAACCCCTTTTTTCTCTTTTTTTTATAATCCTCTTTTTTTTTGCTTTTTCTCCCTTTTTTTAAAGAACTTAAGTTAACGTTTTTCGTTTTTTTTAGAAAACCGCTAAGTCAACTACTTCCTCAATTAGATCGTAAGTGAGATCGACTTTTATGACGAAGGATTGTTTCTCACCGTAGATTTAATTATTTGCAGGAGATTCCCTTACTTAATCTAGTTGGGATCGACTTGGATTTCTTCCATCCACGGCTTCACCAATTAGATTGCGAAGTGAGGACGACATTTAAGATGAGGAATCGTTTGTCTCCGTAGATTCGATTCTTCATAGGAGACACCCTCACATAATCTTTTGGCATCGATTTGCCTTTCTTCCATCACCATGCCGCTTTTTTTGGGCTCATCCTCAAATCCTAAGAAACCAACTCTTACAATCTTGGACAGAGAAGATGATCGAATTGAAGAAGGTGTGACTCTCTGTGGAGATATGCCAACATTGCTACCATCTGGGCACTCTTTACTTCATAGCTACCTCACGGATTCTTGCTGGAGTATAGAATCTACCCGTGACATACAGAGTTTAGACGGAGACGTCTCATCTTTGAGAGGTCTGAAGCTTAACTTGCATTATTTGCATCTTCAAGTCATTCTCAAGAAGTAACACCCTTACTTTGATATCGCATTACGAATGGGACACTGTCCTGGGGCAATTTCTCACCATGCTTCTCCGACAATTCTTCATAGCATGCTATTAGGAATGGCTCGAAGATGTTCATGGCCGCAACAAGGAAAGACTTATGGAATGGAGGCTTTACGACTGACTGTATGCATCCTTGTTCTCCTATAACATGAGTCTTATCGTTTTCAAAACATTCTGCGAACTATGGTGCCATACTACCAACATCTTTTGCACATAGAGCAGCGACATGTCAATCTCCTTATGGGATTTGCAGATTATGGGTGGACTTCCAGCTGACGGTGCTTACTATGAAGAAGTTTTCCATCTGCTAGGGAACTCCTTTCTACAGGATATAAAGATAATAACATTTCCGTAAGTTGTTCGTTCCTCTTCTCTGCATTACACAGGCTATGCCAGGATGTTCATGGCATCGTTCAGCTTTCTAGTTCTGAATGGATACGTTTCTGGTTTCGAGGGCGATATATTTACACACCTCTTCTCGCCGTGACAACAGAAAGTGAGTTAAAGCTCCAAAAAATACTTCCTATCCGTCTGGCCTAATTGCTCCTCACATAGCGCAAACTAAGAGAGAGAAGGATCCTTTTATAGTGCTCAACATTCTTGAGGCTTTGATCAAAGAAACCTACCTTGCCGCCCTTATTTCCTGTTGGTTGTGCTCCGTTGTGCTACCAACTGAAGCAGTGTGCTTATTTGCCCAACTATGTTCGTAGCTACAAGCAAGCTTTCTCATGGGGAACGTCTAAACCTAGCAATTCTTGCCTTGGCCAACATTTATCTGGGGTTGAATAGAATTTCTGCGGCTCAGAGCCTGAATAAGTTAGAAGTTATTTTCCTGATTCACCATGTTTATGGATGGTTAGAGGCTTACTTCAAAACTTATTTTGACCATCTCCATCGTCAGCATGGCCATCCTAAGATGGTGAGGTTCTCAGGTGAAAAGATGAATCGGACCTCTGACGTATAAGAAGTTTAAGAGCTATTTAAATGTAAGGATCCATCCATCATGTACTCTAATACTCTAAAGAAGGATGCATCAATGACCTTAATTGACACCCAGAATTTATCCCCAAGTTAGAGAGCATATTTGGTTTGCCTCCGTTCTGGGTTTTTGACCTTTCGGTAAAGAAGAACGATTGTGATTGAGCCATACTTCCCTTCCAAGTTTGGGCAATAGTTTGGCTTTTCTAAAGAGGCACTAAGTGAGTCACGAATAAATGACCAGGAAGGCACCTTACAGGATGTAGCTCGCTATTGGTTCAACCTGACAGAACACATAACAAGGTCCAGCGTGAGAATTTCTACTTCCTCTTATAAGAAGTCTATACTAGTCATTATGGCATATGCTAGTTGATGGTGATCTTCACAAGGCAATCTTTTCTCTCAAGGACGTAAATATCCTAGAGGCGAGATTGTACAACCACGAAGAGCTTCTGAAGTAAGAGTTGTTAATGATGCATCTGCCCTAATTATCACTTCTGGAAAAGCGAGTGCACATAAGCCAACCATGTAATAGTGTAATGAACATGCCCTATCCCTAGCTGAGCTTAAAAAAGAAGGAGGTGATAGTTCATCATTGGGAGTAGACACATCTCTTCAGAAAAGTGGGAGTTGCTCGCCTAGGAAGGAGAAGATTAAAGCCTTGAGAGGCTTATGTATCAGATCCTCTGTTAATGGAGTAAAGAATTTATCCGGCACAAAGAGCAAACCAGATAGTGTAACCAAGCTGCCTAGCTCCAAGCACAAGTCTAATAGTGAGACGAGTTCACTCAAATCAAAAAGTAAAGTAGAAGGAGAGGAATATCTCATCATCCTGCCCCTTTTCCTTTTTTTATCCTTTGTCCTTGTTTTGACTTAACCCTTCTTTTAATGTAGGGACATACTGCCAAAGTTAGAGATAGAATTAAGGCTACATTTGGTGACAAAGATAGTAAAACCACCTTGACTGTGCCTACTACTAAGTCATCTAAGGATGATTCGATTGACATAATACCATCGCCCATGAAATAAGTAGAGCGTTGCCAGCTGCCTACTCCTTCCGTTTCAACCTACTTCCTTGGGAGAACTGCTTCTAGCGTATTTAACGATCTGGCCTTGAGCGTGCAGCAATGTTTTTAGCAATAGTTGAAAAAGTTCATCCCAAGGACAAAAGACGACATCATAAATATCCTTTAAGAAGCTGAAAAGATATATAAAACCTTATCATCCTTCTAGGTAGATTATTTGGGGCTAAAGAATACTATCGAGGCATATTTGAATGAAGCCAGACAGTACCTAAAGTTGAGAGCCTAATTAGAAGGCCAGACTCTCACTTACTAAACAAGCGAGCAGCCTTATTAGACAAACTTGAGGAGACATGAGCTTCATTGGAAAAGATTAGCGCACAGTTTGACGAGGCAACTACTGCTATCACCCAGGCTCATAAGTGAAGGAAGTTACTCGAGCCTGATCTTGAATAAGCAAAAGTGAATGAGCTGGAACTGTAAGGCAAATTCGCATAAACAGAAGCTTTCCTAAAGAAAGCCAGAGAATCCTCTTAAAAGAGAGGTTACTAATCCAGGTGCATCCTCTAAGTTACCACAGAAGAAACAGCTTAAGTTAAAGCAACCAAGAAAGGTGCCCAAGAACTTTTAGGTGCACCAGATGCCTAGACTATGTCTAAGGGCTTTGTTCTAGATTGTTTTTTTCACTGTGCAACTTGTTATTTCTTTTTAGACTCAGTACAGTTTTTATTAGAAATGACTTTGATATATTACAATAAGATAAATCTCTTAATTCCAAGTTTATACAATAATATCTCGTAAAACAATCAAAGCCAACGAGCACTAACAAAATTTATTCATCCATTTTTTACGACTGCACTTATGAAATATGCCCAAGTTGCCTATATACCTAAAGGGAATGTAATACCCTAAAGGATCAAGCCATACGCAGTTTAAAGACATAACATTTTTTTTAATTTTGTCATTCACAGTTTAGACTCTTGCGAGCTAAGAGTATTATAAAGGAATTTAACTTGAAAGAAAGAGCAGTATAGGCACTTATTTAGGAGCTTTACAACATCATATTTCAATGATAAAAGCACATCAAGAACTTCACATTTATAGGTCCCATAGGCACTCCATCAGCATCAACTATCTTGTAGGTACCATTTGTGTATACTTCTCTAACCACATAGGGACCATCCCACTTAGAGATGAATTTGCTTCTAGACTTGTGAGAGATAATTATCTATCTTCTCACTGCCAATACCTAGTCTTCAACTTAGAATGAGCATAGCTGAACCTTTTTGTTGAATGCCCTTGATGCACGAGCTTTGCAGCATTCTAACTTTTGCTGCACCTGAAATCTTCTCTCATCAAGGGTCTCCAGCTCAGCTAAGCAAAGACTGTGATTTTTGTCTTCCATCAAGCCTTCTTGTATAGTGGTACGGAGTGATGGGATTTGGAGCTCCAATGGTAGCACAGCTTCAACTCCATACACCAGTGCAAAGGGGGTCGACTGTGTTAGTATTTTGTACATGGTTTGGTATGCCCAAAGAGTCTCCCCTAGTCTTTCATGCCAATCCCATTTAAACTTTGCGATAATTTTTTTGACTAAGTTGCAAAGTGTTCTGTTAAAGGCTTCTACAAGGCCATTTAGAGGGGCATTGCACATAGAAGACTTTGTGTTGGATA
Source organism: Carnegiea gigantea (assembly GCA_029747015.1). Taxonomy (NCBI): domain Eukaryota; kingdom Viridiplantae; phylum Streptophyta; class Magnoliopsida; order Caryophyllales; family Cactaceae; genus Carnegiea; species Carnegiea gigantea. The sequence goes on from JAKOGI010001389.1 coordinate 26,529, forward strand.
AACTTAAACCTGTCGCACAGGCTAGTCATCAGGCTATTGAAGAAGGGCTTACCATTATCGGTAATGATGTACATAGGCACACAATATTGATAAATAATGCATGTTCTTATAAGGTTCGCCACAATTTCTTTTTTGACCTCCCTTAGTGAAATTACTTTCGCCCATTTAGAGAAATAATCAGTGGCAGTCAGGATGTAGGAGTGACCAGCAGACGACTTATGCATGAGTAGTCTAATGACATCAAGCCCTCATATCTCAATAAGCCAAGATGTGATTGGTGGGTGGAGAGGTTATGAAGATTGATGTATGAAGTTAGCATAGAACTGGAAAGCATCATACCTCTTTGCATAATTTATGCAATCTTGCACCATAGTGGGCCAGTAGTAACCTATCCTTTTAATATGATTATGTAGTCTAGGCCCTGATTGGTGTGCTTTACACATATCTTGCCATTACTTGCCTTGCTTCTTTTATGTGCAAGCATCGTAACCAAAAGCCAAGAAAAGAGCATTGATATAGTGTTCTGTTATAGTCAAGGAAGCACGAAGCTCTCCGCTGTATTTCTGTCTTATACCTTGGGTGACTGGGAAGTTTCCCCTAATTTAACTACTCAATTATAGGTTGATGTTAATCTTCTGTATCTGTCTTAAGAACACAGATCATGTTGACATCTTCCTCTAGGTGTTCATTATCAAGTGGAACAACCCAGTGGCTAGATACTAGCATAGTCATTCCTTCTTCTGCCCCCAGTGCCAAAGTGGTTGTGAGGCTTGACTATGTCTAACTTGTTAAGCAATCATAATGCATGCTTGTAATATAGGACAAGATCTTCTTTCTTAACCTCGTACTCCTCAAGTAGTTAATTGATGACCAACTACGAGTCACCATATATATTAAGGTCTATAATCCCCATCTCGATAGCCATGTGAAGACCTAAGCTGAGCACTTGGTATTCTACCATATAGTTAGAACATAATTGATAAGCACAAATAAACATGAGAAGATGTGCTTTTCGGGAGAGACAAAAACTACCCCTGCACTAGCGCTATCTCGTCTTGATGCTCCATCGAAATACATTTCCCATGGAGGGAGGATATCAATGAAGAACACATCTTCCCCTGGTAAATCATCATTTAGCTCTCAATCATTAGGAATTGGATGATTTACTAAGAAATCTGCTAATGCTTGCCCCTTAACCGCTCTTTGGGGTACATAGATAAGGTCGTACTACTTTAAGATTACAGCCCATTTGCCATTCGCCCATTTAAGATTGGCCTGGATAAGATGTACTCGAGGGGATTAGCTTTAGACACCACTTACACTCTATAGGTCTGCATGTAATGTCTGAGTTTCTTAATAGCAAAGATGAGCGACAAGCAGATCTTTTCGATAGGAGAATACTTTAATTCAGCACCAACCAATGTACGATTAAGTAGTACAGCGTAACTTTTTTTCCTTCCTGATTTTCCTATACAGATAATGCTCTTAAGGATTTTTCCTGAGGTGTAATGTATAGTATGAGAGGTTTGCAAGGGATGGGTGCCCCCATCACTAGATGATGGGACAAATAATTCTTTATTTTCTCGAAAGCTAGGCGACAAGACTCATCCCACTCAAACGATGCACCCTTTTTTATAAGATGACTGAGGGGATGATAGCATCCTGTAAGATTAAAGATTAATCTTCGGATGTATGCCAAGCGACCATGAAGTCCACGAAGCTCCTCGAGATTCTTGGGCTCAGGCATCTCTTTGATTGGCTTGATCTTCGACTGGTCGATCTCAATTCCTCTATGATAAACGATGAAACCCTAGAACTTTCTAGAGATGACACCAAATGCGCATTTAAGTGGATTCATCTTCAATTGGCATCTTTGTAATAACTTAAAGATCATACAAAGATCTTGTATATGATCTGCCCCTTTGTGGACTTGACCACCAAATCGTCAACATAGCACTCGACTGTTTTGTATGGCATATCATCAAAAATTGTTTTCATTGCCCTTTGGTAAGTTGCTCCAGCATTCTTAAGACCGAAAGGCTGCACCTTATAGCAAAAAATGTCTTTAGTTGTGTGAAAGGCTATGGCCTCTTGATCTTCTAGTACCATCTGAATCTGATTATATCCTGTGGCACAATCCATGAATGACAATGCTTCGTGCCCTATGGTTAAGTTGATCATGAGCTCTGTGACCGGCAATGGGAAATCAACTTTTGGACAAGCATTGTTGAGATCCCGGAAGTCCACGTAAATAGAAAGTTGCTTATTTTTCTTCATGACAGGCACAATGCTTGCGATCCATGTTGTTTATTTGACATCACGAATGAATCCTCTCTCTAGGCATTTGTTGACCTCTTTTTCAATTTTTGGTACAAACTCTGGGCGAAAACGTTGCTGAGGTGGCTCCTTAGGTGACGCCCCTTTTGATAGATAGGCGACAGACTATGATCTTTGAATCTAACCTAAGCATTTCTTTATAGCTTCAGGCAAACACATCCCTGTACTCTGATAGGAGTTCTAAATACTGCTTTTCCTCTTTGGGTGTGAGTGATGAGCTCACATAGATAGGTGAGGCTCTTCATTGGTTCCAAGATTCAACTTCTTCAAATCATCTACTGTAGCCTACCCCTATCTCTGAGTCTAAGTTATCATATTCATAGATTGTGATATGATTGGAATAAACAACTTCTTCTTTCTCCATCTCCTTATTAGAGTAAGAGTTTTTTTGGTGACCTGTGAAGACCACAGTATGCCTCTTTGCTCTTAATGAATCGTCTATCTTAACATCTAGACTAGAGAAACGCTTCATCCGAGAAGGGGTAGAACTCTAAACTTCATTTTTAGCCTAAGCGGCTAAATGCTAAACTTTTCTCCTACTAAAGTTGTGAGTTTGAACACTTTTCACTAGCTTTTATTTAGGTAAAAACTGAAGGCTTTGGCTAGGGATCATCTTTGATTCTGTTGAAAATAGAGATTCTATGATCTTTGCCTTTCCCTATATAGGTGAATGCCGACAAGTGCTTTTTTGAAGTGGATGATTGTAGCTTATCAAACATAGAGGGCTTTGGTTTAGGCGAAGCATCTTCGTCTTCACTCTCATCCACTTCTTCATCCAAGATGTGCTGAATCACCGACTTCTTATCCTTCTGTCGCCCAGACATTCTAACTGGCTGTGGTGACGTGAAACCAAGTCGGACTTTCAGACACCTACAGAACCTCCATGCTCTTAGATCTTTCTCTGCATTTTAGTAAGACCGTGAGCCTTGGCTTCGACTACCTTTCCTAAGGTAGCTTCATTTTAAAAGTTATAACCAACCCCCTCCATAACCTTGTGTACATTCGAATCAAATCCCTCTTTTGTTCGTGCACTTGGCAAGTCATCACCTTCTTTAGAAGAAACTACAAACCCAGAAAGAGGGGGCCTACTCACCTTAGCCTGCCACATCTTAGGTGTTAGAACTGTTAAACTCCCTTTTAGGGTGATTATGCTAGCTCCATCATCCTTTTTAGTAGCTTCGGTCTCAATACTTTTGCTTGCACTTGATAAAGGGCTATCTGTCTACCATACGATGAGGCCTAGATATGTACCTTAAAACTAGTGGCATTGATCCTGTTGAAGCAGCAACTGGTTTAGCAACTTGTTCAATAGGAGAAGTGGTGTTTCCCTGCTTACTTGCTTCTTTCTCAAGTTACTACTTAGGAGCATCATCTTTTCTTGCTTGAAGAAATGGTTGATGACATGGTTTCCTTAGGTGCAGCACCTTCTTCGAAGAACCTCACGTCTGCAAAATGAGACTTAGCTTTAGTGAATGGCTTGATATCTCCATTTATTATCTTGTCTCCATCTCGGTAGTACTTAAGGCATTGGTGTAAGGTGGAGGTCACAATTTTAAGTTCATGAAGCCATGGTCACCCAAGTAATAACATGTAGGAAGTCTTACCATCAATTACATGGAAGATTGAGGATGTTGACAAGTCTCTCATCACCAGTTCATCACGGATCATGCAGATTGCACGCTGGCCCTCAAGGTTGAACCCTTGGATCATCGTTCAACTCTTAGAAGGTTCCTCCACTGTGAAGCCTAAGTCATTCATCTTAGACTAGGGCATGATGTTGATGGCTAATCCTCCATCTGCGAGGAAGCACTTAGCTTTCTGCTGCTTAATGTAGCCAGTCACAAATAAAGGATGATTGTGAGGCTTGGATCCCAGTAATAAGTCATCATTAGTGAAAGTAACTGCGGTGTTATAAGAGATACACTGAACAGGGTTTTTATCGATCCTCCCACATCCTTGACTATGTCAGCGTAAAGTTCTAGATGTTGTAAGGCGGCAACAACATGTTGGCGCATCTCATCGGACAAACATAAGATTTGTCTCCAGTCCATGCAAATTGGCAAAGCCTCTAGAATAGTCAAGGTCTTGTCTACTACTCTTGGAGAGTTCTCTTGTCTATTACTCCCCTCGTCTTCCTCTTCTTTAAGCTCAGAACATGAGGTCGTGTTGACCGTAACTTTCTCAAAGAAACCCATTGGGAAGAACACTTCAAGTGTGACAGGAACAGTGGCTCCTGCTTAAGTAGGTCCATCGGCAAAATTTCATGCCTTTTGATATTCTTGGACTTCTTCTTCCCACTTCAATGACGAGGGCTCTTCTTTCTACCTTGTCTCTTTCTGCGGTGGAGAGGTGGCGATTGAACTTGATTTTGCTTTCTTGGCCTCCGGTGAGTGACAAGAGTCTATCCCTCTTCACCAACATCAGCTTTATCAAAGACATCCATAAAAAGATCGGCTTCTGTCAAAGGTCCTCGGAATTCAATTGGAACTACAACAGGCTTTATATTTTCGAATTAAATTGTAATTAATTTCTTTCCTCGGGAGGAAATCAATTTAGTATTTACTCTACCATGAGGTCGAGTATGTTTTTGCTGCCAGGGTGATGAAGAACACTTCAGTTGGGTGGAAATATGATTTGTCTCGATAGTGTCATCCAAATCCAATATTATTTTCTCATCCCTGAAAAGTTGCATAATGCACTCATTGAGCGTAATATATTTCTCAAAAGGGTGACGATTCACTCTATGATACCGACATTATTTTGGATCGGTAACCTTTTTAGCTTCTTCGGGCCATTTTGGCTTTGAAAGTTCGATAAACCCCTTTTCAAGGAGATCATCATGGATTCCGGATAAGTCTGAGTCAGGAAATAGATATTTCTTTTCTTGTAGTATCTTTGGAGAACCTACTTTTCTTGTTTTCAGACTTAGGCATTCCAGAGATTCGAATCGGCTTCCCAATTGAAACAACAATGGATTCTTTGTTTGAAGACTTTGAGGACTTGGGATTCTTCTTGAATTTGCTCTTGTCCTTTCTAGATTCAAAAGAGGAAAAAGACTTACCACAATGACTCGTAATTGTCATCTCCATATCATGAGCCTTCATTGCCAATTCCTAGAAGGTCCTTGGCTTATTCATCTGTAAAATGTAGAGTAAATCTCACTCCATGCCTTGAGTACACATTTCAACAGCTGAACCTTATGATAGACGGTCCTTGCACTCAAGACTAGGAGACCTCCAACGATTGATGTAATCAAGAACTAGCTCATCCTTCTATTATCTAGTGTTTGTTAGCTCTGTCATGCTAACAACACGTTGAGTATTGTAGAATCTATTCAAGAACTCTTGCTCCATTTATTCCCAGCTATCAATGGACTCTGACTCCAAGTTTGTGTACCAGTCACATACAATCTCTTTTAGAGTCCGGATAAATTGCTTCACCAGTCGATCTCCCTCTATGCCAGCATTACTGCACGTCTTAATGAGGTGGGTGATATGCTGTTTAGAGTTATCCTTACCATCAAACTAGTTGAATTTGGGAGGATGATAGCCATGAGGTATATAGAATAGCATGAATCCTCTTCGTATAAGGCTTTATGTACATGTAAGTCTTATGATACCCTCCTCCAAACTGATCCTTGACTGCATTTGTTATTAAGCTTTGAACCTACTCAACAGACATTGAGCCTAAAGAATGATCTTTATTTTCCCTATACTCATCGTCAGATTTTTCACTGTGATTGGACTCTTTATCAGAATCGTCAGGAACTGAATCTTTGTTAGAAGTTTCAGAGGACTTCTTTTCCAGCTTCTTCATTAGATCAGCAATCTGGTCGTTTTGATGCTTAATTTGAGTGTCCTTTTCTGCACTTTCCTTAGAGGGCCTATCTAACGTAGCCTTCATGCTCGCTAGTTGTTAAGTTAGCATCTTCTATCACCGTAACTAGCATGATGATAGTGTCATAGGATTCAGCATCAGCCTGTGGGGAAAGTGTTCCTTTGACGATGCCAAAGAGGAATCGCTGCTTGAATAGCCATCCTTGTCAAAGGTGAAGGTTCGGAAAGTAGGATTGGTGTGAGTTTGGAGTTCATCCATCCCACGCAAAATTGTTAGTGGCATGTTGAAGCTAGCAGTAGATTTTTGCTTCAAAGCATTTGAAGTAATTTGGTTGACTCCATTAGATACCTTGGAGCCAAGGTTTTGGATCTTACGTGATTGTACAGTCATAATTGATTAGTCTACAGCAATTGCAGTAGCAGCCTTTGCCATATTTCTGGTCATGACAGCACCAGATGCAACGCTAGCAGTTGTTGATCCCTGAGATGTGGATCAAATAGCTTTCTTTGGAGATTGAGAGATGGGGTTTTTTTGGGGCCATGTATCTTTGAAGGAATACAACGTTTGTGGTTTGGAGAGAGAAATGAGAGGTAGAGATGTCCCATTAGGTGTGCCAAGAATCTGTAAACACAAATCTCGAGTCTAAAATAAATTAGACAAGAAATTGAGAAATAAATTTAATTTTATATCGATGTAGTACATGTAGGTATAATCTCTGAATTTAACACAATGAAATAGTCCTTTGTTTCGATTTCTTAGTAACTTGAGTCTTCCGAGAGCATGATGCTTGATCTCAGTTGGTGTAGAATCAGCCGAAAAACTCTGAAATAGTTCTTGATCTTGATTTACAGGTGGTTGATTACTGACTCTAAAGCTTGCAAGTTTTAATCTTTCTCACTTGGCAGCAGGATACCACTTGCAACCTAAGCGTCTAAATTCTACAATGCCCAATGTGGAAAGTGAGGGGGAAGGATCCCTTTTTATAGGCTCTGCCAGCTAGGGTTAGAGTCGGACTTTGGGCTTAGGTGCAATAATTATTTTCCTTATTTTTAAATAAACAAAATAATTACTAATTTTTACGTCATTGAGGACACGTGGTGACTTTTAACTGGATGAATTTAGCCACATTTAGCTTTGACCAAGTGGGCCTACCAAAGTCAACCTGACACATAACAATTTATGATTGATCGAGTTATTTATTTTTTTTACATATGGCACCACCTGATTCATCGCTGAATTTTAATCTCCTACACTATTGATAGTTGATTTTGGGTTAGAATGTCATTTGACTTGTACATATGACTAGTTTATTTAAGGCTTGATTCATATAAAACATTAACGTGGTATCAAAGCAAGTTGTGTTTGATCTCGATTTGCCACCGTACCTTGCATGGGATCATGCCATGTGTTTGACCCTATCAGTAGCTCACATATGAGGGGAAATATGACTATAAACATGGATGTTATTCCATATTGAAAAGTGGGTGTTATCCTTCATCACATACGCCTATGTATACACAGCTCATTTGTTTGATGTTTGTGTCATATAAAATTGAACACCTTGTCTACTATGTGGTATATATCACTCTGTTAAAAAAAATAAAGCAAGATGATATGTCTTACAGCAAGATACCTTTAACCTCTTAAGTGTCTTATAGCAAGACACCTATTGACTTGATCAAAAGTAATATGTTGCCTAACCCGATGTATACATAATGACATTCTAATTGGATCAACCCCATCCGTGAAGACATATCATTTTCGTAATTTTTAATTGTGGAAAAAAAAGTAGAAAGATGATTTTTCACAATTTATATGTAGTAACACCCTTTTATGATTCAATCAGACTATTTTTTAAAATTTGATACATGATAATATAACTTTTAAGTCTAAACAAGATATTTTAAGAAGTGTTTTATACTAGAATATATATCATTTTACAAAAATAATAGCCCAAACACTATCTGTGGTGGAGTTTTTCTTGATTGTTCTGCTTTGCTCTTGTACCACGCAAGTTTCCCCTTTTTTTCACTTTCCTCCTCCTCATCCAAATTCAACATCAACAATTGCCTTCATTTTAAGCGTGCGTGGAATAGTTAGTTTTACAATGGTGTTGAAGAACCAACATAACCAAAAAAATTTAAACTAATGATTGAAGGCTCATAAATGGGTCTATACTTTAACACGCCCTCTCACGCGAATACCTTTCAGGTTTGGAGTATGGATACTGCAAAGACTCCTCCGACCTTGCCCAATAAATTAATATGGGGATTACTGAGATTCAAACTCAAGACCTCTCGATTAGAAAGACTCTGATAGCATATTCAAAAACCAGATCAACCAAAAAGCTTAAACTGATAGTTAAAGCCTCAGGAATAGGTTTACACTAACTAGGGGCAACGCTCAAGTTTTGGTAATAGAGAGAAGAAATTGAACTTGCAGGATTGAAAGAAGAGGAATTGGAGGAAACCGAACCTTAGGTTTCGAAGAGATATATAAGCATCAAGAGGCAAGAAGCCGGAGAAGAAAATCAGTGCTGTCTCTCCTCCTTTAAGCGTGTAGTTGATTTTTAGTTAATGATCATCTGCATCCTACTTTCCTCATACATGGGATTAAAGTTTCCTTTAGAGTCATGCATAATTACGTAATTTTCGATGAATGAACATATATATATATATATATATATATATATATATATATATATATATATATATATATATATAAGCAAAAGCATCAGCATTTTGAAAGAAAAAACATGCAATTTTTATTTATTTAATTTGCTTAGCATAGAAAAAATACAATTTTCAATAGATGAGCATATAAGTTCAAATTTATGAGCGTATAATCAATTAAATATTCATAAGCATATAGTTTTAGTTTGAGTGATTTAAGACTTACTCCCTTAAAATGAGTTATTAGATTCAGGTTTCATGAGTGGAGAATATATGTGATTCGATATGTCTATTCTTTGTGACCTAACAATAATTTAATTTCAATTAAAAGCGGCTCAAATAGCACTTTTTTTAAAAAAAAAATTTGAACTTGTGAAATGTGAACATTGATGTAATTAGAGAAGCATGCAGAGTATTTGGTAAAACAAGGAGCATCTAGTAATTTGATGTCAATGAGAAGAATATAGTCATACTTAATGATCATTATCAACATTTTTTATAAATGTAGTGAACATGCTAGTTGTTTTTTTATTATTTTTATTTGAAGGGGTAGACGATCAAAAAGTCATTATGAAACATTCAGAAATTAATCCTTTTCAAAAAAAATTAGTAATTACTTTTAAGACTTAATATATTTAGATATTTTTACATCTACCCTTGTTGAACCACACTATAATAATTTTTTTAACATTGGCATATTTGCATCAATTTTTACCCCTTTGACTTTTCACAAATAATATTTAGCCGCCATATTAATGGCTTGTATATTATAAACAATTTTGGGATAAAATAAAGACATTGTTACAATCATAGCCATGTAAGAAAAGAAGAAAATAGACAAAAAATAAATTTGATCCTGAACGTAAATTTTTTATTTTATGATTCCTTAATTATTTATAATTTTAAACTTACAATAGTTTAGGGCTTTTTCAAAAATTTGGATATTCAACGGTATAAGGTATGTTGTAAAAAAAATAAAAGGAGGCAAAATTTTATGCAAATAGATTAAATTAAAAAATTAATACATGATACTTTAAGGGGAGAGATGAAAAAACCTCAAAATAGTTAACATCTAAATTTCGTATAAGAAAGCATTTCACAATAATTCGGTGTTGCATATCAAAAGCTTTTGCCTTTTATCGTCATTTCCTTTCTTTTCCTATCCTTTACTTATATTATAGAGTATATATATATTAAAAGTTGGATTGAACTCATGTATGAGCGACACTTAAGTTTGTCATATAGGATGCCGCATAGGAATGAATGGTTATGTGAGATATTTTAATGTAACATAGGATGCTACATGAGATTTAAAATAAAAAAGAGGCTGTAGGGATGAATGTAAATTTAATACAATATTAATTCTATTTAATAAGATAGCTTCCTACATACCTTCCTATTATTTAATAATGAAATTTAATCATAAAATATATATGATTTAATGATAGAAATACAACAAAAAATGTGAGTCAGATATTAACTAAGAATAAAAAGGTATGTTATTAGTAGGAGAAAAACTAAAAAAGACTCGTTTTACTTTTACATCAACAAAATAATATGATACATCAATTTGTTGTTTTTTAATAAAAATCTATTCTCTTAATAATATATTAAAAAATTATTTAACTCACATTCTTATATCGTAAGGATACAACCTAAGTATTATAGAATGTAAGTGGGAGTTGCGGTACAATCAAAATCCCAAAGTCGTGTCTCCCAATACAAATTTGCTGCCGCATCCTTGCACGTTTTCACCGTTTCCCCTTTTTTTTAAATCAATGGTGACCATTTTTCTATTTATGCTTTTTCTCTTTTCGTGTAGGTACGTAGTGCATTTGCTCTTCCATTTTATGCCATGATTTCTGACAGCACATTACAGTCAAAAAATGTCATTACATTATTTTCAAGTAACACGTATCTTAGAACTTGTTGATATGAGCGCTTAATTCTTTGTTTTATTAAAGGTGATTTGTTATCACCAAATTTATTTTAGATAAAATTTTCATATATGGGACATTAATTTATAGTATTTTTAGTTATTGACATACAATGGCAGATAATATACCAATTAAGTTTACTATCACGTATATATAAGTATTAAATATAAATATCAAAGCCTCAATTTTTAAATTATGACTTAACTACAATAGTAAATACAGTAGTAACAACTTTGTATCACAAAATTTGGATAAAAGTTATTACACGATTAGTCTCAACCAATATATTATATTATCAGTTTTATACTTTAATTTAAGTGTCATATTATTCAATTACAAATTATTTTTCACCTATTTTAAAAATAGAACAATTCATTCACTAATTAAATTTGATTTTTTACTTTAATTTTATGCCATAACTCTTAATTTTTTAGCCGGCTCAGCATATTATTTTTAATAATGCCGCAAAGGAATGCTACGCTACTATTAGACTTGACAAAACAAACCCGAGACTTGAAACCTAAACCGAACGTCCTGGACCCATACCCGACATGACATCCGAAATATGTTCACCAAAAAGGCTCCAAATTCGAATTAATCCGAACCGAACCATACCCGATCCGAAATTTTCTACGAAGTTGCTTATTTTTGCATAACAAGGGCATTAGAGCAAAACTCGATTGACCCGAAATCGATGTGAAGCGAAGTTCATCCGACCAAACCGATCCGACCTGAAATATCACCTAACACAAAACACAACCCGATTCATATCCAAACTAAATGATCCATTTATCTAGTCTAGCTACTGTGCAAAGATATGATCCAGAAGGGTACAACAAAATATGACGGCAAGATTTAAGCACGCTGCTAAGATTTTGGTCTGGTTCATCATATGCCTTGCGTTTTCATTTACGTGGGTAGACCTGGTAAATAGGTCATTCGGGTCGGGTACAGGTCGGATCAAGTTTGGGTCGGGTCATATTTTGGTTAAATAATATTTCGGGTTGCTTCGGTTTGGGTCAGGTATGCTTTGGTTCGGGTCGATTTCGGATCAACCAATTTTTGGTCAAATGCGCTTGTCATGCCAAAACAAGCAACTTTGTAAAAAAATTCGGGTTGGGTATGGTTCGGTTCGGGTCAATTTGGATTTCGGATCCATTTTTGGATGTGTGTATTTCGGATGTTGGGTCAGGTATGGGTCCGGATCGTTCAGTTTGAATTTCGAATTTCGGGTCAGTTTTACCAGCTCTACACGTGGGCACTACCACACGGGAAAAAAAAAGAACACACAAACAAACAAAAACACAAAAACCCTACCACGAACCATGTATGCTTTGTCCAGGCCAGGTAAATCCTTTTTCTTTTCTTCTATTATTCCCCGCGTTTAAATAATTAGGTAAACAACACAATAATATATATATATATACATATATATATACATACATATATATATATATATATATATATATATATATATATATATATAAACAAAAAAAATTTTAAAATTTTGGCGCCGGTCATTCTCACAAAATTTCTAAGATAATTAATATTAAAAATAGTTTTCTAGGTATGAAAGATTTACTTTCCAAACAAAAGAGACAATGTTCAATTATGATGATGCATTATATTTGGAATAGTTGTTGGCTGTTTGGATGACTTTTTGATCAAAATTAGTTATTTGGAAGCATTTTGACTAATTGGCTAAGTTAAATAAACAAAACAACATTATGGATAGTAGATATTTTGTAAATTTTACTTCCTAATATTGAAATGAAGATTAAATAAAAACAAATGCAATTAACAAAACAAGATTTTATGAATAAATGCTATTGTGCACATTACTTAAATTTCAATTTATAAATATGGAAAAGAAAATTGAATACTACTAAAGACTAAAAATCATTTGTATTTAAATAATAAAATAGAGTTAACGGTAAAAAGTAATTTTATCAAACAACTTTTATGTAAACAGCAAACTTTACCAATTTTTTTTTTTAAACAAATTAGCTAATGCAATTAGTTAATAGAAACAACTGATACAAACAACTAATGTAAACAACTAACAGCAAACAGCTAGTAGTTGTTTGCCAAATAGGGTCATTATGTTAATGACACCATCCGCAATATTACCAAAAATAATGCTTTATATTATAATAAAATAAATAAACTGATTATGGATACTCTATTGTGCATGTTTGGTTTCCAATTTTTATCTCAAATTTGACAATCAATATGTAATATTATAAAGTCATATAGTCACATACAAATATCTTGTTTACTATAAAGACACAATTAATTATTATCAAAAAATAATAAAGATATTTGATTTTTATTATTATTGTTGTTCCTATCTATTTAAACATAAATATAAATATAATAATGTTTTACTCTCAAAAAATATAAATATTGAATATTAGAGATCATAGATACACTAGAATCATAGTTAAGGATCTTATAGACAATATAATACCATAACAAGTTATCACTGAAGGATACCAAATTACGTTCAATACAACTACACTATAAGTTAATTTCACAATTTAAAATGGTGGTTTATATTTTTTAAAATTTTCATAAAGAAAGAGAAGGATGAGGGTGGGAGAAATAGCAGATACTAAAAAATTGTTGTTGAGTCGTAAAAACTTACTACAAAAGTGTTTTTTCCCCCTTGTTTTTAAATGTTCCCATAAAATACTTGAACTCTGCCACAGTCATATCATTTTTCTGGTGAGTCAACTCAGTAATAGTATATTGAAACTAATTGCATTGAAATGTCAGCTCGTTAACAAAAATTTCTGAAATTTGAATTATTAATTTGTAGAACTCCCTAAATTTATATTATTATATTCTAAAAATCCTTCCTAAGAACAATTGTTACTCGTTGAGGCAATCAATTTCACAAAGACTCCTTTGCGCAATAGTTTTAGGCCGCCCGTATCCGGACGGAGTTTACGATCCTCTCATCATCCCAAAAAAACATAAATAAATAAATAAATAACATAGGGCGACGGCAAAGTGGCTCATCGTTATGGGCGTAGTCTAATGTTGATTAAAATAAATAAATAAATTATCCATAGGGTGGTCAAGTCCTGGGAATCCTTTCTGAGATATTAAATCAACCGATACCTAAAGGAATGCAACACTGTGTGGCCCAACGAAAAGCATCAACAGACTTGTCCTGCTTACCTGGAAAGCCACCTTTTTAATCACCTAACAAAAAGAATGGTTTGGCTTCATTAACACCCGGTATTGGTCACCGAGTCAATCATTGATGTTCACACTTGGAAAGAACCGCCAGTAACTAATTAACCACTAATTTAAGAAATCAAGAATTATAAAAACATTTCTGTGAAGTACGTTCACGGCCGCCAGCAGCACTGTTAGAATTCTCAAATGACAAATGAAAACCTACGACATTATCTTGATTAGGGGTGGTCAATGCAACAAGTGAGGTACGATTAGAATCGACCTGTTTTTAAAATAGGACGGATTGAATTATGATGGTATGTTAATAATTTGATCCGAGTTAGATATTTTTATGTAAATAAATGAGTCAGATCAAATTGGTCCATGAATAATTAACTTTTGCCTATTTTAAAATGGAATAAACTTAGACAAAAAAAACTGTGTGTATAATCATGGTTATGTATAACGCATTGATAATAATCTTAACTAATTGTAACATGTAAATTAGTGAGACAAATAAGTTGAAAAATTAACAGGTTTTTAAACAGCTATTAATATACCGACCCAACCCGACCCGTCAATATGCTTTAATGGGTCGGTCCACTGCTGACCCAGTCCATTATTGACCCAAACCTTTATTAGCCCTATTTTGAATGAGCTAACCCACTTATACCCATGAATCAGGCACTGACCTGTTGGCCACTCTTAAATTGTTGATACTAAATACACCCTCAATTATACTGACAGTTTTTGGCATAGGAAATATTGTTGTAATTTAAATTTAATCCATACCTAAAATTCTTATTTTTATATTGATATTTTTCATCTAATTATACCACATCAAGTTAGTACAAATTCGGTCTACATTTTATTAGTATACCTGGCAAGCTTTTTTTTTTTTTTTACTAGACCAATTAGTTCGAGTGTATGGTTCAAACACGAGTCCGATGTTTCGAGTTAGGGTAAAATGCAGGTTGGGTGCATTGCAGCTCGGGTAAATTATGAACAAACGTATTTAGGTTTTGTGGGTTTTAGGTCGACTCGATGAGTTTGCAGCGCCTTTTTGGTGAGTTATTTTTCCTTTTACCATATGAAAACTCTATATTTGTTTACTTAAAATTGTCCATATTTAATGAAAAAGTGTTGTAATTGTCATTTCTTAAGAGAAAATTGTCCATATGTGAATCATATGCATGCATGGGCAATGAGTCGCATCCCCTTTGGATTTGCGGGTCTCCCATACGGTGACATAAGGCCAATAATAGGTTCAGGTTGCTTATATGTCAATCTGTCTAGATTATGTTAATGGGTCGAAGCGGATGACACGCTAATAACCCATTTACTAATTCGATAATTTTATTAACTAACTGATCATTACCTAAACATACACATTTTATTATTTGACAGTCCCTAAGCGCAAACACAGCCGACCATTTCCCACTATTAGTATTATAGTCCAAGACTAATTAAATTAGAAACAAAATAAAAGGGAAGTAGAGGTGTATAAGATGTTACAATTATCTTTTAATTATATAATATAAAAAATGTAGATTACTGCAAAGTAATATTATTCAAAATATAATTGCATATATTCATTTCACTAAAAATATAATAGTATAACTTGTGCATTTTTAGTGTCTACCTTATTTTAAATTGGTTTTCTCAAAATTAGATAGTTCTTATTTCAAGGTAATAAAATTAGAAAGTTATTTCACACCATTCTATCCGCATTTTTCAACGTTGTCCCTACAAGTTGTATATGATGTTATCTTATGACGATAAAGTCGGCAAAGAAAAGGTACTATTATTTTCAATATAATGGATGACCATTATTATGAAGTGTGATAAATTAAGAAAACATAAAAAAAAAAAAAGAAAATTTAGGTCAAGCAAACGGGTATGGGTTCGGGTTTGGGTGGGGTTTGCTCCGCTATTTTGTGGGGTTTTTGGATTCGATTTCTTTCGAGTTCAGTTTCTTTCATGTTCGGATCAAGAACATCGTGTGCAAAATTCAAAATTTTCAGATGAGTTCTATCAATTTTTGCCAAGTCAATTGCTTGCTCTGTAACTACAATTAAAAACATCGGCCGAAGTCAACTCTTTCAGCTATACAAAAAATAGTTTCAAATTAAAAAATATTATAATTATCCTACTTATCAGATCATTTATTAGTTCACGAAATATCAACTACTCGCTCTTTCCCATTTATATCTTTCTAAATGTGAAAAAGACACTTCAAAAAACTTAAAATACTAATCAGTAGATAATATGTGTGATGAAAATGATGCAATTTCATTGGTCAACCGTGTTCTATGTCTATTAAGAAAAGACTATTTTAGAATAAAAATAATTGTAAATTAGGAAGATAAATATGAGATGAAGGAAGTACAGTATTGTTTTTAACTTCAATAGTAAAAATATAACAGACCAGAATAATGGATTGTATGGTGATCTCAAGTTACTTATATATTTGATCCCTTTCAGATATAGGAATGCTTTGTAATTTTGATCTTTTTTGAGTAGCATTTGGTTCAAGGAAAAAATTGTTTTTTTTTTGGAAAATAATTTTCCATAGAAAATGGATTTTCATTTCACATTTTCTATTGTTCGGGGTAAGATAAATCATTTTTCATAAAAACACAAGAAAATGTCAATTGAATTATTTAAGTAGTGAAAATCTCGACTGAATTGTCGTAGCAAAGATAAATGTTGACCAAATAAGGAAATATTGAGCTTAAAGAAATAAGTTTTGAGCTTTTCATATTCTCTATTGGATAATCAAGTTTCAATCTAAACCGTAAAATTCTTTTAGTAGCAAAAAACATTAATTGAAATATTTAAGTGGTGATGTTCACTGCATTGTTGCGGTAGAAAAAATGGTGACTAAATGAATATGTTTAGTTCCAAATATAGATTTGAGCTTATTGTACTTTATCTTATACAATGATCGAGTTTCGATCCAAACCATCAAAATTTTCTTAGTGGCAAAAAATATCGGCTGAATTATCTAAGTGGTGAAAAATGTCCGCTAAATTATTGCAGCAGATAAAAATGTTGACAAAATAAAGGAGTATTGAGCTCAAAATCTAAATTTGAACTTATTTTAATCTTTCTAGTTTGACAATCAAGTTTCGATCTAAAACATTGAAATTATTTAGCGGAGAAAAATGTCAACTGAATTGTTCAAGTAACAAAAAATATCAACTAAATTATCATGACTGGGGATTTCAGCGGTCTGATATCCGACCAAACCCGACCCAAATTAAAGAGTTTGGGTCTAATTAAATAGGGCCCGATGGATCTTAAACGGGTCTAGGTGGAAGTGGCTCTGGATTAGCTTTAGTCCCAGGTTTGAAAAATTGAGACCGAGACCAAACCTGAGACCTGCTTAAGAACCTTTAATATTTTTAAATTTTTTTAAATGTAAAAATTGATTAAATTGTAAGTTTAAGCGACTAAAATAGTCTGAATATAACTTCTTTGCATTATGCCACTTCCTTACACTCATGTTCATTGCTTCTCATCCTCAATCTTTCTCTACTCTCGTCACTCGCTTGGTCGCATCTCTTATTGTCTCAGACCCACTTGATCTAAATCTCTTACTTTGAATGGTTGTTGTTTTCGTTGAAAATATCAAATCTTCTAAATTCAATTCTTTTGTTATTAGAATGTGAAAATTCATGTTAGAATGCAGAAGAGAAATAAAAAATACATTATAAAAATTCTTTAATTTGAAAAATGGTCGAGATCCACTAAGGAGCCATGGACCCGTTGGATCCACAGGGTCTTCCAAACTCAATGGACTGGTAACGAGTTTGGGTCCAGGTCCAAACAAAATAAATAGGTTTGGGTCTAGGTGGACCAATTGCTGTCTCTAGTCATAGCAGATATAAATGTTGACCAAATGAAGAAAAGTTCAGTTTAAAATTTGAATTGAAACATAGTTTAATCATTATTATCGGAAGTCAAGTTTTGATACAAACTGTTGAAGTTGAATTTTATACCTAAATTCTAGTTGACCAAATCATTAAAAAAATTGAAGGAAGAAAATGAAATTTCTTTCTTCTCACAATGAAAACCATTTTCTTCGGAAAATGGTTTTCCATTCTGCACTATGCCAAATAGCGAAAAATTGAAGAATCATTATAAGAAAAAATCATAACACTACCTTAGTTAATGTTCATTTATTTTTCACCCCAAAGCATGTAGGAGTTGATTGGTCATTGAAGGGGGATGAACAAAATTAAGATTGACTTGAGGTCTGCTCTTTTTCGTGATAAGATATAATTGTAAGCTGTAAGAAAAATAAGGAGTTGTAGGAAACTGTAAGAAGCAGTAATGATAGATGTAATTATTCAATTATTAAAAGTTTGTATAATATAATTTTTATATATTTAAGTATAATTGTCTTTAATGCATGAATTGCAAAAAAACTATTTCATGAAAATAAATTACGTGTACACTGATACTTATGAAATAAAATTTATAACACCACTAAGCAAATTATATATTAACATTGTAGAAAAAATTTATTTTTCTACAATTCTTGTTGCAGACGATAAAAAAATACTATTAAAATAATATTATTAATGAAAATAAACCTTTAAACAAGTAAATCAAATAACAATAAGATAAATTAAAATCGATAAATATGTAGAGCCAAATATGTTCTACACTTGAGTTGGTTTTTTAGTATTAATATTAGTATCACCTTCCTATAAGCAAATTAAAAAAATAACAATTTTTTTCAACAAAATTGAATGGAACCCTAAAAATAAGATCCTATTTAAACTAAACATTTTAAAATTAAATTCAACCTAATATTCAATTATACGATGATAACAACTAAATTATCATGGATAAACTTATAGATGAAATAGTTGAAATTCTTTCGTCACCTACAATTTGACTATTCCATATATGATTCAAGTCGAACTCAAACATAAATGTGATATTTTCATTATAATTTTAAAACATATTGAATTATTTCTTTTATAATGGCATATATGCTTCATGTCGAAGGTCAAATATTAATTCACATCATTAAATGCTATTTTTATGCTTATACAATTATTATATCATGAAAAAAAAAGGGTATAAGATTTTCCATATTGGTAGCATATAAAAAAATATATACATAATTCTATAAATAAGAGAAAGAAAAAAATAGATGGTAAGTTGAATGCTACAAATATATATATATATATATATATATATATATATATATATATATATATATATATATATATATATATATATATATAGGAGATTTAAGAAGATGTAAGGAGATTTAAGGAGATTAAGATGTATGGAGCTGTGAGAAAACGTAAGAAACTGTAAAGAGCTATGAGGAGTTGTAAGCCATAAGATGAATCCTCCCAATCGCAGAAAAGAATATGACCTTCTTGTTGTTTTACCGGGTTTACACTACAAGAAAAAGACCAAATAAAGACGGAATTAGTGACGGAAATCGGTTAATCAGCGACGAAATTTTGACATCAGCGACGGAATTGGCGACGGAATACGACTGTCGGATTTTCGCTCATCGCTGAGTATCCAGCAACGGAATTTCAAAATTCCGTCGTCAGTGGCGACGGATTCTGCGACAGAAATTGCGATATACTTTTTTTGGCAGGGGAAACTGGCGGGGCAGGGGCGGCGACAAAATTAATCATCCGTCGCCATCAGCGACGGAATTTCTGTCGCTGATGGCGACGGATTCTTCAGTCCGTCGCCCCCTGCCCTAAAAAAATTCCCCCCATCCGTCGCCATTCCGCCGCTAGGTTTCTTTTTTTTAAAAATAAAATCGCTTATTTTTGATCATATCCATATATACAAATGAATCCCTGCAAGAAATTTATAAGATCTTCGCACTCAATCAATATCCAATGGCTTCGAATATGACTTCATTCGAAGCGTTTTCAACAATTTCAAGCCACACAAAGGTGGAATTTCACATCCAACGCAACACTTCAACCAAGGATTTTCAATTCACAAACCACAAGTTCCAAACAAACTCTCTACATATCACAAACTACAAG
Source organism: Carnegiea gigantea (assembly GCA_029747015.1). NCBI lineage: Eukaryota > Viridiplantae > Streptophyta > Magnoliopsida > Caryophyllales > Cactaceae > Carnegiea > Carnegiea gigantea. The sequence continues at coordinate 46,539 of JAKOGI010001389.1, forward strand.
TTCCAAACAAAGTCTGTACATATCAGAAACCACAAACCACAAATCCAAACAAACCAGAAGTTAATTGCCAGTAATTGAGAATGAAGTTATATATATGTTTGCAGAAGAGGGAGAAGCACGCGCCAAATAGAAGGGGAGTGAAATAAGCACCAGGGCGAGGGGAGTAAAATAAGCAGAAAGGGGAGGGGAAGCAAGCAGTAAGAGATGTACTTCGTGAAGAATCAAGCAGAAGAGCCACTAGCTGAAGGAAAACTGCAACCAACTCAATCACCAAGGTCTTCCTCTTCCTCTTCCTCTGCCTCACCATCTTCCTCATTATGTTACGAGTGGTGAGTAAATGGTGGCTGAGATCCCGAGCTAGACACCTGTTGTGTTTGAAAGAAAACTTGAAGGCGCTGATCGATACTCATCATTTGTTGGCTCAGTTATTGGTTGCTTTGGGTGCGCAATTTGTTGGACTCCTCCAGTTGCTTATATTTCTCCATAACCAACCGGTAACTTTCAACTTGTGAAGATAGCTCACCCCCCAAGTTGGTTACTACACCCCTTAAGTCATTGAGCTCTTGTTGTGATAGCATAGAACCGGTACCTGCTAACAGGCATTTCAGTGAAGTACGCATTAGTATTGCGATTAAATAAATTCAATGTATAACCATGATCGTTGGAACTTTAATATGAAAACTATACTGGATCTTTGAGTGTGACTGAAGTAACTTGATTCCCTCATGTTGACAGCCTCGTCACCAATGCCATAAATACGACCCTTCTTGTTCTTGAACGTCTTCACCCACAACTCATTTGGGTTTGGAAATGGCTTGTTTGGATCTTGAGAAGTGTCATCCCCAATCCCTTGAGAGTTGATAACATTTTGAAAATCACATTCAAAGGATTCCTACAATACTGCAACATACGCACGAAATCATGCATACTACAATTACTTAAAATAAAATATACAAGTTCATATTGAACTACTAATGAAGATTGAGAATAGCTAATTGCTCACATATGTTTGTTGTAATTTCTTGTCAACCCAAGGGACATCTCCTTTGCGCTGGAGTTTGTGAGTACGACTGAATAATTCAACAATGGTAGGCCCCGTCCCAAGCTGTTCCCTCTATGTACGTGCCAGAAAGAATGATGTCAAGCACAACACAACATACAGTATTAAACTTAAATATGAACGTAGCAAACATTAATTCATTTACCAGACGCCGTCTATGCTCATGCATAGGGATCGAGGTACAGGTGTGGAGAGATAAGCCACCACTTTCTGGAGTTCCCAGTCGGTTCTTCTGGGTTATTTCATGCAATTTCTTGTAATGTTCATTCGCCCAGTACCGTTGGAGTCCCTCCCATTGAGCATCACCGAGCCAAACAGGCTTTTTGTTATGCTTCCTTGCTTTGCCAAAGAAGTCTCTCAAGTATGCATTTCCTCGGTTTTCAAAATTCCTTCTTATACGGTCCTCATGAACCGGATCCCAAGTAAACCACTTCTGTAATTATGAAAACAAGAAACACATCAAATAATTCAATAGTAATTTATGACGTTCACAGAAACTGTTAATACGAAGTCACTGTAGTTACCTTGAACTTTCCAAACCACAAATCTCGTACTGGTTTGGGCACTTTGCTCCAAGTGGGCCCAACTCCGTCAAATTTGCTTTGAAATATGAGCGAAATCCTACTAACAGCACCATCATTGGGGAGAAACCTAATTAAACGTAACACATCAAATTCATTACTTGTTATGCAAAATTTATGTAGTACTTCATAAGATATAACAAATGAAGACTTACCTGTTACCATCTGGCTCAATCTAAGTCCTAACTCAAGTGCTCCCATGACTAGATTGTGCTTTACTTTTACCACTTCCAATGTTCTCTTGGGACTGGTTTGTGTTAGGATGAGCGGGTTGGGGAGTGGGCTACACAATGTGAATAACATGGGGGTTTGGAGGAATGTTATAGGCAAATTGGCCGTACATGGTGCTTTGGTTGGTAATGTATGAGATCTGATGATGGAAAGCCCCAAATGGGGGAGGTAGTGGTCCTGAAATACCTAGTATGTAAGCAGCCATTATCGCTCCTTGCTGAACTGGTATATGAGGTACTTGTGGGGAAGATGGATCAATGTCCATTGCGGTCGGATCTACGGCAGAGCTCCTACGCCCTCTTCCTCTACCTCGAGGGGAGGACTTTGCTCGACGAGAACTTGAATCCATACCTGAAATAGGTGACAATAAAGCCAAGTACAAATATATAATGATTGCACATATAAACCGTTTTCCTCATACATCATAATATGCACATGGGTTACACATATTTTGCAAAGCTCATTCATACAATATAAGTAAAGTCACAACCAATTGTTTGACATACGAGGTACTCAAATATATAAGAATTCATAACCACTCAATCATCTGCATCCTCATCTGCATCCTCATCCTCATCAATGTCATCCCCATCATCATCATATAGATGCAAATTTTCTTCAGCTTCATCTGTTTCATTACCGTCATCCCACTCCCCCTCTTCATCACCCTCATCATTCTGTACCTCATCTATCTCGTCATTACCCTAAATGAATGAAAACCCTATTTCATCATTGACATCTTCCGGTGGTGCATTTTCATCCACTAATGATGCAGGGATGGCATCATTCACAGGTTCGACGATAGTCATCATGTCCGTTTGTTGGTACGCAGTAGGTAGAGTGTACTGCCGATCCACTCTCGCCCTTGATTTGATTAATATGACAACAAGCCAATTTGCCCTATCCCTTGAGCGATCTGCATGTGGCATGAAGTATACTTGTGATGCGGTATTTAGGAAGATAAATGGGTCGTACTTTTGGTACCTTCTTATACGGTGGACCTCAATAAGGTTGCTTAATTTATAAGATTGTGTCCCACGATTCAATGTGGGATCGAACCACTCACAACTGAAGAGCACACATCGTTTAAGTGGTTCACCAACGTACTCAACTTGGACAATATCCTTCAGTATACTGTAATAATCATTCTCAATATCGCCTTCTCCAGTGCCACCGACACTAACAGCACAATTATATGTTCTCTTCCCGACGCTTAGAGCTTCTGTGTAGAATTTGAATCCATTTACTCTATATGCTGTCCACGTCGACACAGACTGCTTTGGCTTCATAGCCAATTGGCTTAAGTAGCAATATTTGTCAGTCTCAAATAGTTGAATATAATGCACCTAATGTGATATAACATGTGGTTTTAATTAATACAATGCACTTAATAAACTATTATGTTAAAATTTTGAATAAATGAGTTACAATACTTACATTATCACTAAACCAATCTGCAAAATGAGTTTCGATGATGGTTTCGACATCTGCATTGCTGACATTGGGACGTGCAGTTCTGACTTGTTATGTGAAAATTCTATCACATTTTATGCAGCCTATTAGTATACTTGCGCTCTGAATGATAAACTCAATTGGAAGTGAAAATACCACTCACTCTATATAAGGTTTAACTTCATCACAATTTAACAGCGCGTGAAGATGGGCAACAATATATTCGGCATCTGTGAGATACCTTGATCTTTCCATACCAATAGCGGTCCCTTGCGGTGCAAACACAGACAGAGTTTAAAAATGATTAATATATTCATCGTCATCCTCATTTTTCCTACACCTAGTGCGCATGGAGGGCATATTAGAGCCGAAGTAATAGGAGGCGAAGAATATCCTCTCTGCCTCTAGGTATGCTTCTGTGATTGAACCTTCAGGATATGCTTGTTGCTTTATCTTTTTCTTCAATCGGCTAAAGAACATACCAAATTCACAATTGCATTCACTTTTAAGTGATTCCACATATAAGAGTTGAGATAAGGTTTCATCGATTATAGTATAATTTACCTCTCAAATGGATACATCCATCGATATTGTACTGGACCACCTAGTTGAGCCGCTTCTGCCAAATGTACTGGCAGGTGCTCCATTACATTGAAAAAGCCAGGAGGGAAAATGGTCTCCAACTTACACAAAGTGATGACAATGTTATGATGTAGTTCCTCAAGCATATCCTCCTGCAATATTGTAGAGCATAAGTTCTTGATGAACTGACTTATCTCAATAAGAGGTTTCAACACATCATCTGGGAATGCACCAAATGCAATTGGTAAAAGAGTCTTCATAAAGACATGACAATCATGACTTTTCATGTTGTTGAACTTAGCCTCATTAGGGTCCACGATATTCCACAAATTAGAGTAATATCCATAAGACATTTGAAGCTCTTTCACCCATTCACACAACTCTCTTCGTTTATCCATAGAAAGTATGAACTTCGCTTTTGGTTTAATCGGCTTACTACTTGGGCTTGAATGTAAATGTAATTCTGGTCTATCACATATTTCTGCAACATCCATTCTTGATTTGGCATTGTCCTTTGTTTTCCCATGAACATCCATAACAGTGTTGATAATGTTCTCGAAGAAGTTCTTCTTAATGTGCATCACATCTAAATTATGGCGGAGCAGTTGGTGTTGCCAATAAGACAACTCCTAGAATATGCTCTTCTTCGTCCAGTTGTGCTCATTTCCTTAAATCCTGGTATGACAAAGTCACCATTTGTACTTACCATTGGGTAATCTTCTACCTCGGCATAAAGTTCTTCCCCAAATAGTCGGCGAGGAGGACCCCCTGTAATAGTTCTGCCTTTCCTAAATGCTGTTCTATTTCTTCTGAACGCATGATTCCTTGGTAAAAAACACCGATGGCAGTCAAACCATGAGAATTTACCTCTATTTCTCAATCTCAAAGCCTTTTGCTGTTTCATACATACGGGACATGCTAATTGGCCATTAGTACTCCACCCAGACAACATTTCATCTGCGGGAAAATCATTGATGGTCCACATAAGTGCAGCCTTCATTTGAAATGTATGCCTCGTAGAAGTGTCATAAGTCTCAACTCCAACATCCCACAACTCTTTCAACTCATCAACAAGAGGTTGTAAATATACATCTATCTTGTTCTTGGGATTTTTGGGCCCGGGGATTACACAAGTCAAGAACATAAACGGTGTGGTCATACACATTTTAGGGGGGAGGTTATATGGTGTAATGACCACCGGCCAAATGGAGTATGATCTTGAAGATAATGTGTAAGGATTAAATCCATCAGCACATAAGCCAAGCCTCATATTCTGAGGCTCTGCAGCAAATTTAGGGTACTTGGTATCGAAATGTTTTCATGCTGCCCCATCTGATGGATGACATAAAACACCGTCCTCACGTCGATGTTCATAATGTCATCTCATGTGCTCTGCACTACTTCTTGATGTGTACAACCTCTGCAATCGAGGTTTTAACGGCAAGTAATGCATCCTTGAGTATGGCAATGGATTCTGATTTCTTTGTTGTGACTTTTGTCTCTTCTATCTTGAATGCCCACAAAACTTGCACGCATCTAAGTTTGCGTCCTCCTTATAAAATAGCATGCAACCTTTCTGCCAATGTTGAACGGTAAATTTACCTATTTTACGTGCCTCTTTCACCTACTTTTCGCTCGTATAATAACTTAATCTTTAGAATTTTTACTCGTTTTATTTATGTTTTGTAGGAAATAACTCTAAATCGAGCAAACGTCGCGGAAAGGGACAAAGATGGGACAAAACGATGAAAATCAGCGAAAACGGGCAAAACACAGCAGAGAAGGACAGTGCACGGCCGACCTGCAGGGAGGCACGACCGTGCACTGGCGGCAGAAGCTACGCACGGCCAGGCGCACGGCCGTGCGTGGTGCGCACGGCCAGGCGCACGGCCGTGCGTGGTGACGCACGGCCAGGCGTCAGGCCTGGATTCGCGATAAAAGCCCCTTTTTCGGGCGTTCATGGAGGAGTTCGTTCGGGGTTTCTCCTTGGGCGATTCTTAGGGTAGTTTAGGTTAGATTTATCCAATAAAAACCTCAATAGGAGGATTAGATTAGGATTGTAGTTTGTATTTTGGGATTCAAGTTTGTGGATCTCAAGTTCTTCAATCGATTCAAGCATAAGTTTCCCTCTTCCTTTTCTCTATTTATTTCATTGTTCTTGTTTATGTTTTGTTAGTTTTAATTCTTGTATTTGTTTTGCTTAAGTTTATATGTTTAGTTTTTGTTGTTAATATATGCTATTTACTTGTTTAAATTCGTTTGATTTCATTTCCTTCGCTTTGTTCTTCAAGTTTATGTTCTTGTTTGTTAGTTTAGGTTTTCATGCGTTTTTCATGATTTGTTGGTAGATTGTGTTGGTTTGGATTGTGATTAGCCTCTTGATGGCTAATTGATCTTGTACTAGGCATAGCCATACCCAATCTATGCCTAGAACCTAGAGATTTCCTTCACGCCCGCCAAGTGTTCGATGAAATGCCTGAGAGGGCTTTCATCCATATTATTGGGCGATTGACTTATGCTGAGAGGTGAGGTCAATTAGCTAGTGTGGGAGAGGGAATAGCCGAGTTCGGGACATGAAAATAGTATCCGAATCGAGCTAGGTCTGGGGTTGCTAGTTTTGTGGTCTAATTCGCCTAACCCCACGAAAGTAGGTGGTTACACGAGTTAGACTAGCTCATGACCCTTGAGAGAGGGCTTGGGTGGTCTTTGATGGTGCAACCGACCATCTCTTGTTCATAGTATGGTTTGGGTAGGTTAGGACTCATCTTGGTTAGTTAGTTCATCCATTGGTAAAATCATAACTCCAAGTCACTTGTTTTTGTGTTTGTAGCGTAGTTTAGTTTCCCCTTTTCACTCTTTGATCTCGCCTAGATTGAGACGCTCTAATGAACTCTGGTAGTTGAAAACCCAATTTCCTGCGGACGACACCCCAAGTACTCAACGATACACCTTGCACTTGGGGTTTATAAATATTAAAACTCTGTTTTTCTTGCAACAGCCAACAATTAATTTGGACCACATAGTTGCCGAGATCTTTAACAACCTTCTTCATTTGCCCATAGTTGTTTGACACGCGATTGTTTGGGAGACACATCTCTTTCATTAATTTAACAACTTCATTGAAACAATTTGAGACATATTATAATCAGATTTAATACTCAACAGTCTCACCGCCGTAGATAGCTCACTGTGGGTGGAGCAACCATCATATAAGGGTTGTTGAGCAGCTTGAACCATATTATAAAATGGTTCTCTGTAAGTGCTTGACCCCTCTTCCCTTACATTTTGATTTGCTATTATACCATCATCAATCATGTCCTCAATTCGGTCTACGTAGGATTCAGAGTAGTCATTATTAACATGACTTGAACCTCCAACTTCGGGAATTTCACTATTTGAATACCCAGAACCATATTCCTGAGGTTCTATTTCCCCATGACTTATCCAAAACCAATACCCTTGCATAAAACCCTTATACATAAGGTGCATCTTGACCTTATCAGGTGTCAAGTACACCATATTTCTGCATTTCGCACAAGGACATCTATACTTTCCCCTATTCAGGAACTCTGTCTGTGTACGTGCAAATTGATCGAATTGGTTTACTCCATCTAGAAATTCTTATGTATAACCACTACGATCAGGCAGTAATCTATTATACATCCATCTACAATGTGGAGGATTATTCATATTCTGCTCAAATAATAATAACCACATAAGGTATTTGGTAAGAATTAATTTTAATCAAAATTATAATAATTACATAAATTACGCAATTATATATTATATATGACTACTTTACAATTTCCACATGCACCCAAAAAAAAACTTATAAATTTTGATAAAAATACTTATATTCCCACGAATATCACAAAACTAATAATTCATACATATCTAGTTCACCACTTTATTCCACCAACATATCAAATTTGAACTTCAAATTACCAAATCTAAGTGTACGTTGCATTGGGCGAAATCTTTAAACAAATGTGAGCTACAACTTCATACGAACTAACATTTGAACAAAATTATAAACTAAAGCATCTCAATCCACCAACATAACAACTTTTAAGTTCACGTCACCAAACCTAATCCCTAAATTGCATTTAGCGAAATCTCAAACCAAATTAAATCAATAACCTCATACGAATACCACATTTCAATAACATTGTCAATTAAAACATTTCATTCCACCAACATATGAAATTTCAACTTCAAACTACCAAACTTCAACCCTAAATCACATTCACCAAATTCTTGTAACAAATTAAAGCAATAACCTCATACAAATAGCACATTTCAACAACATTATCAATTAAACCATTTCATTCCACCAACGTATCAAACATTAACTTCAAACTACCAAACGTAAACTCTAAATCGCATTTACCCCAATCTTGAGCCAAATTAAACCAATAACCTCACACAAACACCACATTTCAACATAAATATGAGCTAACTATGAAATTCTAACAATGTAATACCAAAATTTGTACAAATTACAAGTAGTTTAGTTGAAAAAATTAACCTCAAGGTGCTCCAAAGCCGAGGGTGGAAGGGGCGGCGGCAGGCGGCAGGGGACGGCCGACGGTGGGGCGGGGGACGGTCGGCGATGGCCTGGCTGGACGGGGGACGGCGTAGACTTGGGTTCTCCGTTCGCGGCTCTCGCTCTCTCTCTCTCTTCGCAAATAGCTGTAAATGAAACCTGAAAACTCTAGTTTCATTTAACAGGGCTGGCGATGGAATTTCCGTCGCCAGCCTGGTTTTTTAAAAATAAAATTTTTTTTTGGGCGATGGAAATTCCGTCGCCCATTTCCCCAGCCAAAAATTTAATTTTTTGGTGACGGAATTTCCGTCGCCACCTGTCAATTACGGCGATGGAATTTTCATCCGTCGCCATATCTGTCGCACAATCTGACTTTTTTCTAAAATTATTCTTCCATCGCCATTTCCATCGCCAAATCTGTCGTTAATTTATTCCGTCGCTGAATTCCATCATTATTTTCAACTTTTTTAGTAGTGTTAGTGCATCCATTAGCCCTTGGCTATTGGAACATATACGATCTTACATTATGTCTAAACATATTGTTCCGTCAAGCGAACAAGCTATCTAATTAATCACAATGATATAAAATGATAAGTTATCTATGCAAGTATTAAAAAATGATAAAAATAGCTTCATCTTTTCTTTTTATGATGTAGAAGAGAAATTGCCTCAACCTCCACGACACATTTTCACTTCATTGTTTATGGTATATCTTCATGCCGTTGATTGAGTAGATTAGGAGTGGTGACCATCCAAACTGCCTGTTGACATGTTTTCTTTATGAGCTTTAGCCTTTTGTTTTGCCAGCCTAAGGTGGAACGTGAAATTGGAAAAAAATTGAAGAGCGTTTGAGTAGATAATGGCGGAGAATATTGGGTCCCTTTGAATCATATTGCAAGATACATGGGATCAGGCTAGAGAAAATGTTACCGGAGACATCTTAGCCAAATGGTTTAGTTGGGAGAATGAATTGGACTATCGAAGAAAGAGTCCGCTGTATGCTTTCTCACGCTAATGACTAAACTCCCTAAATCCTTTTTGGGGGAGGTCATAAAGACTGTCGTTGACATAATTAACCTTTCACTATTAGTTCATTTGGACGGAGTTATCCCTTAGGAAATTTGGTCCAGAACGAAGGTGGCATACAACCACCTAAAAGTATTTAGCTGTCAAGAATTCGTTCATATTCCTAAGGACGAGCGGGCCAAACTTGATTCTAAAACAAAGGAGTGCATTTATCTTGGATCACCAAGAGATGGATTTGGCTACCAACTTTGAGATCTTTGAAGAAGTCGAGATGTTGTCTTTGAGGATGAAACCATGGAAGATTTGAGAAAGGAGAAGCCTAAACATAGAGTCATTAGAGATTCTGATATTGTCTATCCCCTATGGTTCATGATGATGCAAGGGAGGACAAACCTGAAAATAATAATGAGACTAGCATAAATGACGATCTCGCATCTTCCACCAATGATGATCAAGATAAGGGTCATTATGAGTCAACTAGATCCGATACTGAATCTACTGAGGAAAGATCTTAAGAAGAGCCTCAGCTGAGGCAATCTACCAGATAAAGAAGACCATCCACCAGCTATAACCCATATAAATGTGTAACTCTCATAGATGAAGGAGAGCCCCAAAGTTATGAAGAAGCACTTGCTGATAGTATTAAGATAGAATGCGTGAAAGCCATGCAAGAAGAACTGAAATCCTTGCATGAGAATCATGCATATGATATAGTGGAATTGCCAAAGGGAAGAAATGCCTTGAGAAACAAATGGGTGTATAAACTCAAAAATGAGGAGAATAATCCAAGACCAAAGTATAAAGCTCGTCTGGTAGTGAAAGGATTCAATCAGAAGAAAGGGATAGATTTTAAAGAGATATTCTCTCTTGTTATGAAAATGTCTTCAATTCAAGTTGTCCTTAGTTTATCCGCCTGTCTAGATTTAGAAATAGAACAACTCGACATTAAGACAACATTTTAACATGGTGACCTAGAGGAGGGAATATATATGGACTAACCTGAAGGGTTTGTAGTTGTATACAAAGAAAATTTGGTGTGTCAACTTCAGAAGAGCCTTTATGGTCTTAAACAAGCACCCATGCAATGGTATAAGAAATTCAATTCTTTTATGGCTAAGCATGATTTTAAGAGGACACTCATTGGTCATAAAGAAATATGGTGGTGATGATTTTATCATGTTGTTACTTTATGTTGATGATATGTTAAGTGTTGGGCATGATCTAAAGAAAATTTCTGCTTTAAAGAAGGCACTGAGTAAATCATTTGCCATGGAGGATTTGGGATCAATAAAGGAGATCCTTGGGATGAAAAGAACTCGAGATAGATCAAATAACTTATTATGGTTATCCCAAGAGAGTTATGTTGAAAAATCATTAGAAAGATTCAATATGCATAAAGCCAAACCTATTAGCATGCCACTTGCTGACGTTTTAAGCAAAGTACGAAGCAAAGTCCAACAAGTGAGGAAGAAAAAGCAGAAATGAAGAATGTTGCTTAGTCATCTGCTATTAGCAGCCTAATATGTGTTATACTATGTACTAGGCTCGATATTGCTTACGTCGTAGGTGTGGTACGTCGTTTCTTAACTAATCTAGGAAAAGACCATTGGACAGCAGCGAAATGGACATTGAGATATCTCAGGGGAACAACCAAGAAATGTTTATACTTTGGTAAAGAAAAACCCGTGTTAGTGAGTTACATAGATGCTGACCTAGTCGGTGATATCGATTCTTGAAAATCAAGTTCTGGGTATTTGACTACTTTTGTAGGGGGACCGGTGTCTTGGCAATTTAAGCTCCAAAAATGCATCGCCCTGTCGACCACAAAGGCTAAATATATTGCAGCTACTGAAGCATGTTAGGAGATTATATGGATGAGAAATTTCCTAGTCGAATTAGGCTATGAGCAAGACAAATATTTATTGAGATGTGATAGCTAATGTCTTATACATTTAGCCAAGAACTCTACTTTCCAAAATATATAGATGTTCTCTATCATTGGATTTGCAAAGTCTTACAAAATAAGCTCCTACCACTTGAAAAAATCCACACTTATGAAAATTGGTCGGACACAATGACCAAGGCACTATTGACTAAGAAATTTGAAAGCTGTTGCAAAGGTGCTGGTGTGATGTCCCTCAATTAAGTCAGGAAGGGGAAGATTTGTTGGATTCCTCCGTTAATTAGTAGGAATTCTTAAAACTAAAAACAGTAAAAAGGGGGGAGAGAGAGAGAGAGAGAGAGAGAGAGAGAGAGAGAGAGAGAGAGAGGCAGAGAAATAAAGACATGAAAAAAGAAACGGAGGAAATGTTCAAAACCAATTTTCTGAAATTAAGCAGCGTGATGCATTTCCTTAGGAATAAATTTTTTCATTGTAAACATTTATCTGAACTCCTATAAATGGAGGCAACACTTGTCTTTACACAAAACAAAACAACAAAACAGCAAATACAACCAAGTGAGAAACACTTGAGGAAGCCATCAAGCATTGGTAAGAGTGTTCCACCAAAATTAAGTGAGAGTTATCTTTTGCATACCATCCAAGTAGGTGAGACATTGAGAATAGACCCTTTAAATTGTCTAGAGGAGTTGCATTTATAATCCTACTATAAAATAGTGCATGTATTTTTGGATTGATGGTCTTGTAGTTTTTACCTTCGTTTTGGAGGATTTTTCACGTAAAAATTCACATGTCCCTATCTACAATGCTTATTTATTTTTTAATTGCCTATCTTAATCGCACAAAGAGGAAAACAGTTAACTTCTGTATTACTAACCCGCCTTTTCCCAAAAGACCTAATTCTAATACTAGTTACGACGATAATTACTTGATATGTTCGCTGAGTACCTCCAATTTGACCTCGATAATTGGAATACTCCCTGATCAACACATTAAATCCTGGAAAATGTGTACTTGGATTTAGGGCTATTTGATGGAAAGAAAACAGAATGAAAAAAATAATCTTGTTTCCTTCAGAAATCTCATAGAGCTTCCAAACATAAATAACCTATCAAAATCTCATTATCACCCCCTAACTCTTATTCTTATGTATTATCATCTACATTAATTTTTTTAAAAATAAATCTGTATCAAAACAAACATGAAATTAGTACATTCAAAGTTACATTCAGAAACATGCATGAGCTAGATCCAATATATCTGAATTAATTACCTGTGAATTACAAAAATAACATGCAACAAAATAGATGATAATTTACTAGTAATTTAATAAAGTAAAGGGCCTATGTTTTATGTCGCCTTATGATAGAATGCATATGGATCAACGGTTTTCTACACGTATGCCCGCATGATTCAAACCATGTGCCAGTGTCATTAGTTCATGCTCTGAGGCTTAATCACTTTAACCGAAAAAGCTTCGTTTTTTTAATAAAATTAAAAAAAAAAAATTTTTAGGTGCTTAACTGAAAAAGCATATACCAACTAACACAACAAACATTGTTTTTCCATTATCCACATAATAACTTCTCAAAGTGATGGCTTTATTAATTGAAATGGGAATATTTCCCCTAGATTTAATGTACTAGTTAATCCAATACTGGCGTATTTTATTTATGGAGAATGCTATTATAAGGGGAGCATATTAAATAGTTTAATAGGTAAAGTATGCTTTATAATTTCATAGGAAAATTTACACACAAGTAATTTACGAAAAATCGATCAAATCTTTTTTTTTTGGTTTAAATGAGCCACGAATGCAGTACAATGTAACGGAAGGGGGGATTGAATATGAGATCTAATATACCCAGAACTTTAATCTTAACCACTTGACTAAGACCTCATTGAATCAAATCTTATTTTTGTGAAGAAAGTATGCTAAGAATTAATTGTGCAATATCTATATGAACCTTTTGAAGTAGTACCTCTAGATACAAATTTTTCATGCATAATGAACGTAGAATACAAAATTCATATCAATGAGCAAATTCATTTCAACTCTATTATGCATTTTTATTTTTATTTTTATTCTAATAAGATATGTACGTAAGTATTGATCTAACGCTTAAAGATCGACTGGCTATCACTTTTTAACAGAGTTTTTCGGCAAAACTAGCTTTGTTTGGAGAGTTTTGCCAATTAATATTAACTAAGTTGAGCAACTAATTTTAATATTTGATATACTTTTGAAGAAGTTTTGTTTTGCCTCTAAAAGTAATTAAATATAGCTCAAAGTATGAGTATTTTGAAGTAGCTATTTTCGAAAGCAGCTTATTGTTTCACATTTATTTAAAAAATTGATAATTTTACCAAAAAAATTTCTAAAACCAACCAATAAAAATAATTGATGTAAATAGCTAACAACTAGGGGTGGACAATGGACCGGCGGTATCCATTGAGTTAAGTGTTCGTTCCTTTAAAATATGGCTAATAAAGAGCTTGGTCAGTAATGGATTGGGCCAATAATGGGCCAACCCATTAAGGCATATTAATGGGTCAGACCGAGCAGGTCCATTAACGACCCGTTTAGTGACCCGTTATTTTTTTCAACCTAATTGACACACTAATTTATATGTTTCTATTAGTTAAGCGTATAAGCAAGATTTTGTAGATAACAATAATTATTATACACCGTTTTTTGTTCAACTTTGTTCCATTTTTGAATGGGCCCAAAGCGGACCGCCCTGGGCCTACTCAATCCGACCCATTTATTATTTTGGTTGTGTATTTTCTAACTTTAATTTTGGACTAGTTTAGCTTAGCTGAAAAATTATAGAGACATAGGTTGAAAAATTAGCTCGCCGAAAACACCCCTTTCAGTGGTAATGGGCGGACCGGGTTCATTTGGCCAATAACACAGTCCAGCCCATTAACAAATGTGTTGAGTCTGGCCCAACGCGTTTAGTTGATAGGCTGGTCCACTCCAAAAGTTTTGTCTATTACCCACCCTGCTAACAACTATATATAATTAAAAAATAATTTACAAAACACTTCTAAATGAGTGACAGATAATTGATCAGTAAGTTTTGATATATAGAATAGAGTTTGATTAGGCACGTCGATGGTAAAGTTGGTGTTACTCTGCATGTTGGTAACTCTTCGTTTCCAAGTTTCTATTATCGTTTGCATTTAAACAACTTGTTGTCAATAATTGAAATTTTTTAAAAAGAAAAGAGTAATAGAAAAACACAAAATGGTTTGGTAATTTTAGATGTCGAAATAATATTTGAAAACTTGCGTTGAAATGAAGCCGCAATCCTTATCAAACAAGAGGAATGCAGCGAATGGATTATGTGATAATAAATAATTGGCAAAAAAGGTGATGTGGTAATGGATCAACTGGCCATCGGGAACACTTTCTGGCAGCATCACACCATCATTTGTCGAAACATATGTTGTGCTTGCATTACAATTTTTTTTTTTTTTTCGATTATTAGTTGGACATGTCCCCTATAATAATAAAGAAAGATAAAACCCGCAATTACACTACTCAAGAGAAAAGCAGCTACTAGGACCTACATGCCGCAAATTGCAAAGTAAGCTAAACAAGTCGCTAGTTCCAAATATAGACATCAATTAAAATAACCACCGGAGATATTTTAAGAACATCAATCTTTAGTCCGTCGTTTATTTTCCAATTCTTTTATCAGACTGCTTGTAATTCTTCTAATTATCGAAATCTCATCATCAACAGCAGAAATATGCTAAAGGATGCCAATGAATAACAAGAATATGCTAAAGGATGGACGGCGGTCAAATATCATACTTTAATTCTTGAGGGCCAGTGGCAATGAGAACATACATGAACCTCTAGGGGCTAGTTTAATTTTTAGGTTTCGTAGTCGCAAGTGGCCAAAGCTGGACAGTGTAGTATACCATTTCATGAAAGGAGAATTTCGCACCTCTTTCTGTTTATTTATTTCATGTCCTTTATTTAAGTATTTAAATATCCAAAAACTTATTTAATCAATAAAAAACCATCATCTTTTGGTTTATTTTTAAATTTGTTTAATCACTTTAATATAGTGGCATTGTCTATTTATTTCATCAATCATCACTGTACGACATTCTCTTATCTGGAATTGAAAATTATTATTTTCTGTTGCCTCTAATTAATTTCAGTTTGAAGGATCTCTACTTCTCATCATCATTTCTATTTTATTAAACATTTACATATTATCTTAATGCACTTATTCTAACTTATTCACCTTCACAAATGATTCTCTAAAGTAAGATAGCCAAAAAAAAGAAAAAGAAAAGAAGCTCCATTTCATTCTTATTTATTCTCGCTTTTTTGTCATTGATGCCCATAAAAAGAAGCAGCATAAAACAATAGCAAGAATAACTCATCCTTAATTACAGTTATCTAATTGGACATTCAAATCTATTCTCCAAATAACTAGGTTAAACTAGCTAGTGGCTGCATAACTAGTCAACTTGCACTAGTTGACACTTGACAGCGTCGATAGCCAAATTAACAATTGAAGTCCATAGCACAATCTAAAGGGCTTAAGGCTAGGCTGGGCACATACTTGTCGCAAGTAGTCTAGCAGAATCTTTGGCTTACCACTTTGGCTGGGTTAGACATAGGTTGTGGAGCAACATTGTTGATTGTATAATTAGCTCGCTCAATGGGGATATAGCTTAGCCAACGTATCACCCCTGCAATTTTAAAAGTATCTTTCCTTCTTCCCTGTCCATAAATTCAATGATGTTTTACAAAAGCAAGCATACGAAAATGCTTTTCTTTTTTTTTTTTTGGCGCTGCTTGGTGAGAAAAGTAAACATGTGAGTAAAGAAATTGCCGGCCAAAAAGAAAACTTCGTTTTTAAAATATTTTGTATTAATTTACTATTGTCTTTTACGAGGTCTTACAAAATTTTATAGTAATTTTTCGATAGAGTTACAGTAACCAAACTACCTTCCCTTCCAAAATAACAAATAGGGACAGTATACATAGATTGATTGAGTTATGGACTAAACCTAAGTCTAACCAAAAACCCCTAAAATTCGCTTGTGGAGCTAGTTTACACCCATGGCCCAACTATTTCTTATTTTTTCCTCCTATGTATACTTTGTGAGGGTTGGCAAGGAGCTGATTTCAGGCGAGTTAAGGATCTGGGTTATGGCCGACCATAAATAACATGGGTTGGATCAGGGATTTTTCTTTTATTTAAAAGAAAAAGTTATTACATGTCGGATTAGCTTTGCTTTGAGCTCTTCTTAAAATGAGAAAAGCTGCCTCAAAGAACCTCTTTATGTTAACTAATAGTCATTGCATATAAATTATTGTTAACAAAGTTGACCTTATGTAAGATGCATAGACCCTGTTCTTTTCGTAGGTCATTTTAGATTTACCAACCTCAACCCACTTTAACTTACTTTAACCCACTTCAACCAACTTTAACCCATCTGAAAAAAAAAATACCAACCTCAACCAACCTCAACCCACTTCAACCCACCCCTTCATAAATTTAATAATTTCTAACCCAAATCGTTAAAAATAATTGACAAGTTGTGCCGGCCTCCAACTTCTAAAAAATAGTTACAAAATTGTGAAATTACCATTCAGCGAAAAAATGCACTAAAAATTACAATAATCTAATAAATTATTACATATTCTCATTATTTTAACCCATTTCAACCCATTACAAAAAAAAAAAAATTATCAACTTCAACCAACTTCAACCAACTTCAACCCACCTCAAAAAAAAATCAACTTCAACCCACCTCAACCAACCTCAACCCACCCCCATTTACCCACGAAAAGAACAGGCCCATACTAGGAATGATAAATGAGTTAGCAAACTATTGAATCATTATACGAGGTATGTATTTAGGGTCGACCCTCCCCAACCCATTAACTTGTTTAAATAGATAAGCCTGCTTTTTTAACTCGATTTTTTATTAACCATATTTTAAATGAACAAATTTGCTTGACCAAATACAAATTTGCCACTTGTCAACCCCTAATGCTTTGCAGTGAGACATTTTCAAACAAGACAACTTCTTGATTAAGCAAAAGAGATTTGTCTGGAATTTCAGCACACTAGTATGGTTAAGAAAATCGGACCGGACCAGTTGGACCGGGAACCTATCAGGTCAATGGGTCGAAAACTGAAATAACCCATTCTGGCATTCGAACTGGAAAAAACCTGTCAAACCCGGTTAGACCGACCGATTCGGTCAAACCGGTCCACCAGCAGTTGAACCAACTTTTCCCAGATTGTTTAAAAGCGTCTTTTTGTTTTTTTGGCCTAGAAAAATTTCCAGCCCAAAGCAAAGTCCTCAACCCTCTTTCTTTCTGGCGTTCCCAACCCAAGCTCGGCACCCTCTTTCGTTGGGCACCTCACCTGCTCTCCATCGTCGCCGGCGGTCGCCGGTCGGTGTGTACGGTCAAGGTCTAAAACCTATGAAGGTAAGCCGCCACTCTCCTCATCTTTCTCCTTCTCTTTCTCTGCGTTCTCACTCTCAATCTATCATCTCTCAACTCTCAGCTCTCAAACTCTCATTCTCTCAACTCTCAAACTCTCTCTCTCAGTCTTAGGCTCGAGCATGGTGCTGGATTGGGTGGCTCCGTGGCTGGGCAGTGGCCAGTTAGCAGTGGGCAAAACCGCGGCTCTGGGCAATGGGCACTGGGGTGCTGGACAGAAGAACCGAGTGCTTGATTGAGTTCATTGTTAATTTTGATTAATTGGTAACTTTGCTTCACTTTAGATTAACTTTGATTGATAACTTTGCTTGATTCGATTGGTTGGTTGTAACTTGTAAGTTTGAAATTTCAATTAACTTTGCTTCCTTCAATTGATTGGTAAATTTGGTTGCTTGATTAATTGTTAATTTAGTGAAATTTCAATTAACATTGTTTGCTTGAATTGGTTGATTCATGTTTGAACTTTGCTTGGTAACTTTGCTTCACTTTAAAACAATGTTGTGAAATTTGAAAAAAAGAATTATAACAAATATATGCAAAAAAATTTCCCAGGTTCACCAAGTTGTGCCGGTTTATCCGGTTTGATGGTGAATTGGTTCAACCCCAGTCCAAACGGTTTGACCGGTTGAACAATCAATCCTCTTAACCCATCAGTTCGATTACCGGGTCGGTTCTCTCAACATTGCACAACAATGGCGAGTTGCGACTAACGAGTACGACCCAAAAGACTAAAAGTGGTTACATCACATGCACTCCTTAGGATCCGTATCATGAGTTCACCAAAATGGATCATCCCACTTCCCAAGAGGATTTGTACAGGCCCGTAAAGCACAAATTGGCATGTAGGATCTCCCTAGGCATTGCCAATTGAAGTCAATCAAGATATGCTAGGTTCTACTAGTTTATCCACGTGTGAAATCGCCCACGAGGGTTAGTCCGGCTTCACCCAAACAAGAAGACATTTTGCTGAATCTAAGAAACACAAATCATCGATACTTCCCTGATAAAAACCGACCTTATCTAAATCTCTTTGAAAAATTTATTGGGGCATGACTTTTCAACTCGAACTATAAATAAATTAAACTAGAAAATCGCAAATATTAAATGGTCGAATCCTACCTGATCTCATTGAAAATCAATAGTTTTGTATTTGTAACGTGTTGAATGAATATTATTAGATCCCCCCCCAAAAAAACAAATGGATTCTAGTACCTTTCCTTGTTCAACTCCATTTTCATGTAATTATCATATCCAAAGTTTAAATATTATTATTTCAACAAAATGGGCTAATCAAAAAGTTTGAAATAAATTACTTATAGCCTTGATGAAATCAGGATAACGTAATTTTGAAAATCTGCACACTAATCAAATCGTTGTATTCATGGCGCAATTAATATTTGTAATGGTATTTAAAGAATACTATTTAATAATCATCTAAATTTTTAATTTTATAATGAAAGATTTTAATTTCTTAAGCCTCTCTAATTTTTTTAATTTTTTATCTGGTTCTCAGTCTAACCAATTTTAACAACAATGCTCGTCTCATAGTGAAAATTTTCAATATTTTAAAATTCTTTAAGCAAATATATAGTTACCATTCTTATGCATTAATTACGGACAATTTTTAAGCAATAAATATGTCAAGTTTCTAGAATTGACAAGAGGAACATAATTGGTGGAAAAAGCCCTTCTGAATATGATGGATTGACCCGGAGCCAGTACTTTGGTCGAAACTGAATACACCTGACTCGTAATTAAGCTGCTCATCACAAGTCTATTGATGCTTGATACCTACATGATAAAGACACCATCATATCAGCAGCTGATGTAGCTCTCAAAAAATTGATAGATATAACATATATTTGGTTGGATATTTATTTGCCCGTTTTAGACTAGTAGTCGTACGTGCTCGGATGTAACCTCAATCATCACATATTGCTGGTATCATGTATTCATGTGTGCCCTACGTATCAGAAGTAAGAAGAGGAACAGATAATTTGTGTCGGACATGCATATGACAGTATTCAAGCATCAGTGTTGGACATATATGGGATAGTAGTGCACGCTCAACTGAAGAAGATAGACAGTGCAACTGTGCAGTGTACACTGAACACAGGATTGTAGAATAAAATTCAAAGAATAATACCTGCATGTACTACGAAGAATAAGAAAATGACTTGCTGCCAAATGCCAGGCTACGCTGCACGACTGAAGAGGGGGAGTCATGCTGAGAACTATGCCACTTGCCCACAGCCCATTGTGAAGCTTGTACATAGACAGAAGGCAAGTAGACGATCAGCCAGAAAAGCATCCTTTGCAATGCATGCATAAATATTGTTTGATCACGAAGAAACCAATCCTTATAGACAAATGTAGCAATTTTAACAAAAGCACTCAAGTGCTGTGCATCAGCAGGGAAGAAATATACTTTGTAGTTCATGATATTAAAGTTTCCATTCCCCACAAGGCACAATACTAAAATTTATTTGGGAAATCAATCATTCGTTAATGAATTTGCACTTCTTTGGCAATAACAAATGATATCATGTGTAGACCTGACAAAACTGACATAAGACCCGAAATCTGAACTGAACGACCCATACCTAACCCGACATCCGAAGCAGGCTCACCCAAAACTGAACCCGAAACTCGAATTGACCCTAACCGAACCATATCTAACCTGAAGTTTTCTACAAAGTTGTTTATTTTTGCATGACAAGTGTATTGGACCACAAATCGGTTGACACGAAGCTGACCAAAACCGAAGTTAACCCGACCCAAACTGACCCGACCCGAAATATCATTTAATCCGAAACATGACTCAACCCAAATTTAACCCAACACGTACCTGAACCGAACAACCCATTTGTCAAGTCTAATCATGTGACCATACTATCAGTCGAATGACGTTAGCGGCAATAATACTATCCTACACAAACATGTCAAAAATCCATGGTTTTGGCACATAACAAACAGAAAGACAAGACCATTTGAACATGTGAAATCAATAGTAGATCCCTCCGAATGTCATTAACAGATGCAAAGTTCTCTAGAAATAGTTTTCAAATTTTCCAATGTTTTCACAGGCATGCAGTTCTTTAGAAATAGTTTTCCAATTTTCAATGTTTTGGGAACCTAGGAACGAAGGGCAAGGCGGGATGATGTATTCAAGCTTCACTAAGGCAAGTATTTGCTAAAGTGAATCAAGAATGCACTTGGGTAGAAAACATGAAAAGAAGATCAAGAACCAAGATAGATCAAGTGGACTAGCAAGGGTGATGATAATCCACCTTGGTTGGCACACTTGGGCAAATCTTCTTCCTTCAACTAAGTTACAGAAGTTAATCACCTTCTTAGTTGAATTAACAAGACCTAGAGACCCACTTGAGGTTGCCAAACACTCAAGATATAACACTAGGAATTTTGAAGAGAATTTGAGAGAGTTTACAAAACTCAAAGCTGAATGCAAGTTTTTCTATGCTCTTGGCAGCCCAAGGCCTCCCTTTTATAGTGGGGGAAACCTTTAACAAGCTGAAAAAAAGGGATCCAACAAGCTCTTACACGTCCAAAAGCATGGGGGGACCAAAAAGCAAAAGACAAAAGCTGAAAAGTGCTTTTTACTTTATGTCAGCAACTTTTCAGTGCACATGGGTTAACTTTAAACAGCTATAACTCCTAGGTTTCTCATCCAAATTGGCTTCACTAGGTCTTGTTGGAAAGCTCTGGAAGTCAGCTTTCACAGGACTCAAGTTGCACGCCATTTGGAGTAGCCGTTTGGGAGATATCAGGCAAAAGGTGCAGCATGTGCAAACTGGGACAGTTTCTGCTGCTTCTAGAAAAAGCTCCCATTGACTTATTTCCTAGATACCTAACCTAGAACTCTTTATATGCCTTTGAAGCTGACATATTAAGGGTTCCAAAAAGTAATTTTGGCAGCCCTTTAAGTCCACCTAAGCTTGGGTAATTAGGCTTGCAAAACGGGGCCGATTTTTGTCCAAACCGGGCAGCATGTGCAATGCATGTTTGATGATTTCTCGGACCATGGTATGAACCTCTTTGACTTCTTTAGTGGTTGTAGGGTCCCTTAGGCATGTGGCTTGGTCTTCACTTGTTTCCAAAGGATGGTCCCCATCATACCCCCCGGATTGGTTGGAGTTTGACCTCAAACTCGGAAGTTGATCATCTTCATCATAATATGGACTAAGATCGGCCACATTGAAGGTGGCTGAGACTCCATACTCTCCTGGGAGGTCAATCTTGTAAGCATTAGGACCAATCTTCTCAATGACTTCAAATGGACCATCTGACCTTGGCATGAGCTTGGATTTGCGCTTGCTAGGGAACCTTTCTTTCCTCAAATGAATCCAAACCAAGTCTCCCGGTTGAAATAGAGCATCTTTCCTATGCTTATTGGCTCGTTGCTTGGCTCGCTCATTGGATTTCTCAATTCTTTCCCTCACCTTGGTGTGTAGCTCTTGAATTTCTTTGGCCCTCTCCTCGGCCTCCCAACTAAACTTGGTTGGATTTGGGATTGGAACCAAGTCTAAGGGAGTCCTTGGATTGTAACCATACACCACTTGGAAAGGTGAAAGAGTGGTTGCCTTGCTTGGAGCTCGGTTGAAGGCGAATTCCGCATAAGGGAGCAACTCATCCCACCCTTTGATGCTCTTCTTGACTAGAACTCTAAGCAAAGTGCCCAACGTCCTATTAGTCACTTCAGTTTGACCATCGGTTTGGGGGTGGCATGTAGTGCTAAACTTGAGGTGAGTGCCAAACTTTCTCCACAAGGTAAGCCAAAAGTGGCTTAGGAACTTGGTGTCCCTATCCGATACCATGCTTCTTGGAATTCCATGGAGACGAACTATCTCTTTGAAGTAAAGGTTGGCAATGGAGGAAGCATCATTGGTGGTATGGCATGCTATGAAGTGTGCCATCTTTGAGAATCGGTCCACCACTACCATGATTGAATCTTTGTGCCTTGGGGTTCGTGGCAAACCCGTGATGAAGTCTAAACTCACATCCTCCCAAGGACCTTGAGGAATGGGGAGAGGAGTGTATAGACCTTGGGGCCGAGAGTGGCTCTTAGCTTGTTGACAAGTAGAACACCTTCTCACATAGTGCTCTACATCCTTGGACATGCTTGGCCAATAGTAGTGCTCCTTGAGCATGGAGCGAGTCTTCTCAATGCCAAAATGTCTGGCCAAAGCCCCACCATGGAGCTCTTGAATGAGGAGTTCCCGAAACCCACTCCTTGGTATGCATAGCCGGGTCCCTTTGAAGAGAAACCCATGCTCTAAATGAAATAGACCGTGGGCATGGATAGAGCACTTCTCATAAGTTTCCTTAAAGTCTGCATCTTGGGCATACAACCCCTTAACAATCTCAAAATCAAGGACTTTGGATTCCAAGGTAGAGAGTAAGAGGTACCTTCTTGATAATGCATCCGCTCATTTGTTGAGTTGATCCGACTTGTGGTGGATCACAAAATGAAAGGCTTGGAGGTACTCAACCCACTTTGCATGCCTTGGGTTGAGCTTGTGTTGCCCTTGTATGAATTTGAGGGCCTCATGATCCGAATGGAGAATGAATTCTCCTCCCACCAAGTAGTGCCTCCAATGCTCCAAAGCTCTCACAATAGCATAGAACTCCCTGTCATAAGTAGAGTACTTCCTCTTTGCATCATTGAGCTTCTCACTAAAGAAGGAAAGGGGCCTCTTCTCTTGAGATAGGATAGCCCCTATCCCGACACCGGAAGCATCACACTCTACCTCAAAGACTTTGGAGAAGCTTGGTAGAGCTAGAACGGGTGCACTTGTGAGCTTGTACTTGATTTCTTCAAAGGCCCTTTGAGCTTGATTGGGCCACTCAAATCTTTTGGCCTTAAGCACCTCGGTCATGGGGGCAACAATGGTGCTAAAATCTCTCACAAACCTCCTATAGAAAGAGGCTAGGCCATGAAAGCTCCTAACTTGTGGAATGGAAGTCGGAACGGGCCAATCTCGGATTGCTTGGATTTTGCTCTCATCAACATGAATCCCTTGAGCCGAGACAACATAGCCCAAAAATATGACTTGAGAAGTGAAAAAGTGGCACTTCTCCAAGTTTCCATAGAGCTCTTCGTGAGATAGGATACTCAAGACTTGGTGTAGGTGATGGGCATGCTCTTCTTCACTCTTGCTATACACCAATATGTCATCAAAGTAGACAACAACAAATTTGCTGATAAGGGGTTTTAGAACTTGGTTCATAAGCCTCATGAAAGTGCTTGGTGTATTTGTCAACCCGAATGGCATGACAAGCCACTCATAGAGGCCTCCTTTAGTTTTGAAGGCCGTCTTCCACTCATCTCCCTCATAAATCCGGATTTGGTAGGAGCCACTTCTAAGATCAATCTTAGAAAAGATGGTGGCTCCATGAAGCTCATCTAGGAGATCCTCCAACCGCGGAATAGGAAAGCGATATTTGATAGTGATTTTGTTTATCGCTCTACTATCCACACACATTCTCATTGCCCCATCTTTCTTCGGAACAAGCAGGGCCGGCACGGCACATGGGCTAAGGCTCTCACGAATCAAGCCTTTGGCAAGAAGATCATCTACTTGCCGTTGCATCTCTTGAGTCTCTTGGGGATTCATTCGGTAGGCCGGCTTATTTGGGAGGGTGGCACCAGGGACGAGGTCAATTTTGTGTTGTATGGTTCTTTTGGGAGGGAGGCCATAGGGAACCTCACTAGGGAAGACATGTTGGAAATCTTTGAGGAGAGAGGAAAGCAAAGGATGGGAAGAATCCTTAGCTTCGGCCGGTTCTTAGCCAAGTAAAATCCACTCCTTGAAATCATCATATTCATGGAGTTGGGAATGGAGTAGGGTAGTAAGAAAGACATCCATGCGAGGAGTGTCGTGAGGCCTTTTTTGTGAGTTGGATTTGAGAGGGGTAAGGGTGATCTTTTTGTGGTCTTTGGCAAATGTATATGTGTTTAACCGACCATCATGCATCACACTTCGGTGAAACAACCATGGACGTCCCAAGAGAACATGACAAGCATCCATGGGCACAATATCACACCAAATCTCATCCTTGTAACTTTTACCAATTGAAAAGCTAAGTAAACAACGAGAAGAGATTTGCAAGCCTTTACCTTGATTGAGCCATTGTATGGTGTAAGGGCTTGGGTGTGGAGAGACCGATAGCTTGAGTTTGTCCACTAGAGCCTTGGAAGCAACATTGGCACAACTTCCACCATCAATAATAAGAGAGCAAACCTTCCCCTTCACGGTACACCGGGTGTGGAAGATGTTCTCTCTTTGTTCCATGTCATTTTGGAAAGCAATACCACTCAAGGCTCTTCTTATCACAAGCATTTCTCCTTCATCGGGTCCCTCTTCGACTTCTTCAAGAGCTTCTTCCATGAGAAGCTCCTTTTCTTCCCCATCATTCTCATCATCTAGATCCTCACAATAAGCTTGATACTCGGCCAAAGTGACAACTCTTTTGTTAGGACACTCGGAAGCAAAGTGTCCAAGGCCTTGACAACGGAAACATCTCTTCTTGTCACCGGGTTTGGGGGGTTATTTTGAGGGGGTTTAAGGGGGATTTGGTGGAGGGGGTCTTGTGTTTGAGATTAGAGTTAACTTGGAAGGGTAGTATGAGGGCTTTTGGAATGGGTAAGGACGGGGGTTAGGCTTGCAGGCCATGCCCTTGCCCTTGGCTTTCTTTTGTGACTCCACTTTGTGAGCTAAAACACTAAGCTCATCTAGGGAAGTGTAAGGGTGGAGTTCAACAACATGAGCAATTTCATCATTCAAACCACTCAAGTATCTAATCAAAGTTTGAGATTCATCCTCCCTCAAATCACATTTCAACAATAATTGTTCAAACTCTCTAGTGTACTCTTCTACACTCTTAGACCCTTGTTTGAGGTGGTGGAGTTTAAGGAAGGTGTCTTGCAAGTAATGGGGTGGCAAAAACTTGGACTTAAGTTTGGACTTCATTTTCTCCCAAGTTCTTATCTTCCCTTTACCCTTCCTAACTCTTTTACTCACAATATTAGACCACCAAATGGAAGCATACTTTCTAAGCTTTAAAGCAACAAACTTTACCTTTCTTTCATCGGGGATGTCTTTGAACTCAAAGACTCTTTCAACAGTTTGGAGCCAATCCAAGAATACATCCGGGTCAAGTTGGCCTTCAAAGTTGGGAATATCCACCTTGAAGTCATTGTAGCTTCGCTCTTGAGGCCTATGATGCCTCCTTGGTCTTCTTGCATACACATCCTCACCGGAGTCTTCAAGAGAGTTGCTTTCTTTTTCCTCGGAGTCATCCGAGTCTTGTTTGCTTACACTCCTAGGACTTCTCAAGTTCCTTCTCTTCTCTTGCATCATGTGACCAAGTTGTGCTTGAAGGTACTTGACTTGGGCTTGTAGCTCGGCCTTTTCTCTCAAAGCTTGTTCAGCCACTTGCTCGGGAGTGAGGGTAGAGGACATGTTGGCTTTGGAGTGGAGAATTTGTGTTTTGGGGACGGGAGGGGTAGGCACGGTCGTGCTTGTAGGCACGGTCAGGCCGTGCTGTGCTGCTGGCATGGGCTGACTGAAAATGGAATGTGGCACGGTCATGCCACTGTGGCACGGGGTGGCCGTGCTACAATTCTGGTTGTGCACTTTCTGGAAAATGCAAGAGAGCGTGTTTGGGGTTGTTTTGTGGTTTTGGTGTTTGGTATGTGTTTGGGGGATGGAAGCTTGGCCAAGAGGGTAGCCTAAGCTCTGATACCAAATGATGTATTCAAGTTTCACTAAGGCAAGTATTTGCTAAAGTGAATCAAGAATGCACTTGGGTAGAAAACATGAAAAGAAGATCAAGAACCAAGATAGATCAAGTGGACTAGCAAGGGGGATGATAATCCACCTTGGTTTGCACACTTGGGCAAATCTTCTTCCTTCAACTAAGTTACAGAAGTTAATCACGTTCTTAGTTGAATTAAGAAGACCTAGAGACCCACTTGAGGTTGCCAAATACCCAAGATATAACACTAGGAATTTTGAAGAGACTTTGAGAGAGTTTACAAAACTCAAAGCTGAATGCAAGTTCATCTATCCTCTTGGCAGCCCAAGGCCTCCCTTTTATAGTGGGGGAAACCTTTAACAAGCTGAAAAAAAAAAAAAAAGGTTCCAACAAGCTCTTACACGTCCAAAAGCATGCGTGACCAAAAAGCAAAAGACAAAAGCTGAAAAGTGCTTTTTACTTTATGTCAGCAACTTTTCAGTGCACATGGGTCAACTTTCAACAGCTATAACTCCTAGGTTTCTCATCCAAATTGGCTGCAATAGGTCTTGTTGGAAAGCTCTGGAAGTCAGATTTCACAGGACTCAAGTTACACGCCATTTGGAATAGCCGTTTGGGAGATATCAGGCAAAAGGTGCAGCATGTGCAAACTGGGACAGTTTCTACTGCTTCTAGAAAAAGGCTCCCATTGACTTATTTCCTAGATACCTAACCTAGAACTCTTTATATGCCTTTGAAGCTGACATATTAAGGGTTCCAAAAAGTAATTTTGGCAGCCCTTTAGGTCCACCTAAGCTTGGGTAATTAGGCTTGCAAAACCGGGCCAATTTCTGTCCAAACCGGGCAGCATGTGCAATGCATGTTTGATGATTTCTCGGACCATGGTATGAACCTCTTTGACTTCTTTAGTGGTTGTAGGGTCCCTTAGGCATGTGGCTTGGTCTTCACTTGTTTCCAAAGGATGGTCCCCATCACGGGAACTTTTTAGGAGGATGATTTCGACCACTAACGGTCATAGTCAGCTTCCGTTTGATAGAGACTAAAGTTGATTCTTTTACTACCCTGCATTTACAACTGGGTTCACATTGACAGAGTTTGGATGTTTTAGCCGTTACAATTGCGGATGCATACATCGACAGGCACTTCCCTTTGAATATGAAATGGCGTGGATCTCTTGGTCATTCCTTTCACTTGCTTTGCCAGATTAACCACCATTCCAGCACATCAATCTTCCAATAAGTGGATTTGGATTTCTGATAATTTGTTTTTTGAGTAATACAGTTATCTTCTAAACCAATCGCTGCACGCCCAAGCAATGCAGTTGCTTTCCATGTAGCCTAAAGCCAAAAAGATAAAACACTCCTACATGGAAGGGAGTCCCAGCTTGCTAGTCATTATTCAGGACGATTATACAAATACACAATATCATCAAAGAATCTTATGCTCCACAGTGCCTTCTCTGACAAAGGTTAAGAGTATAACTATAAACCTCAGTTATGGCCCATATCATTCTGCAGTAAATAAAGTCAATAGATATTATGATCAGTCCAATAAACATCAAATCAGTGCAGCGGGGGAAATATAGAGAGGAGGGGAGCGGAGACACAGCAGAGTCAAATAGATATGAAGAGGCGACCAAATAACAAAACTAGATTGAAAATTCGAGATAAGGCATTGATAAGGCGCAGCCCTAGTTGGCATCTGAGCACAGAATTTAACTAGAGTTATTTTTGCACATGATAAACTATATTGAAAATTGGTAAGCAGGAGAAATATTGACAAAGTTTAAACAAGCCGCAACATGATATGCAGAAAAACATGAAGTGCAGCAGCGCTTTAATTGAGAACATGGTATTCACGAGATACTTGCCGTGTGATGGAGATAGGAAAGCATCAGAGAAAAAATGGATCATGAGAATGAATTGTGTCTACGAGCATAAATACATTGCTGTGGTGCTAGTAATTAGTGTCTTCATCGATCTTCAACTCTTCTGTGCCCTATCTACAACAATATGAAATGTAATCATGACAGAAATTCATAGATGTTGCTCCTAAGAATTCCCTCTTTTTTTCGCCCGGGGGGGGGGGGATTTATCGATGAAACCACTTAATTCTCGATTGACAGCTATGCATTTCCTTCAGTTTTTAGGTAGGCAAGCTGCCCACCTACTAGGCACCTATGTAGGACCGACCCAATGGACTCGCAATGGGCACACAGTGGGTGGGACATAGAGGGGACTAAGCCCAAGTAACGTTTAGACTGTAGATGACCTTAACCAAGAGACCAATTGGCTCCTCAGAAATTCTTCCAAACAAGAGCAATGTGTACGTCGCCCTATTGGGTGCCTTCACAACCACTCACGAAAGTGCATCTTGCCAGGTGGAAATCTCCTTAGTTCACTCATAATGCTACTATCCAGTTCGACTTTGGCTAAGTTTGGTCATTGTCCACATTTCGCACCATGAATACAAGCAATTAGGTCTGCTTCAGGGTTTACCAATTTGAATTGTAACGTATACTCAGCATGTCTCGCAAGTTCTGACAAACCAGGTCTCATAACATTCATCCCTTGCCTCCTCAAAATGCTTGCTTGAGAGAAAATAGTATTAATATACATGCTAGGATAGCAGTGCTTTGGTCATAATCTCAGACGTCCTCCATCTCTTTCAGTTCCCAAGGAAACTACGCCAAATAAGAGCATTTGGCGGGAAAGGCATACCAGCAATTACTTGCTCTGCCTCCTTTAAGTGCCCATGTCTAGCTAATAAGTCTACTACTGCATGATAATGATCCATTTTAGGCTCAATGTCATATCCCAACTGCATTTGTGAAAACAACTCCATTCCTTCCTTAACTAAGCCTCCATGTCTGCATGCTGAAAGCGCAGCTATGAATGATATAGCATCTGGTTTGATCCCAAGGAGTTCCATTTCCTTGAACATTTCCAGAGCCTCATGTGCAAAGCCATGATGTCCAAGTGCAGAAATCATAATTGTCCATGTGATACGATTCTTATCTCTATTAGCCTTGAAGATCTTCAACGAATCTTCAATACATCCACATTTTGCATACATGTCCATCAAGACGTTGCAGACAAATGTATCGCAATTCTTGAAATTGGTTTTGATTAATAGACCATGCACAGAACTACCAAGAGAAAGGCTGCGGAGACTAGAGCAACCACAAAGGATACTGACCGTTGCATAATTGTCAGGAAAAATTTGATCTTCAACCATGTGTTTAAAAAGCTCAAATGCTTCTATATGATGACCATTATGAGAACAAGCAGATATTAGGATGTTCCACGAGACAATGTCAGGTTCATCCACTTTAGAGAGTGTATGCAAAGATTTATAATATTGACGTGCTCTACTGTAAGTAGCAGCTATGACATTGTAGGAAACCACCGACAATCCCATCTCCATAGATGTAGCAATGAGCAATGCATCAGACAATGATCCATTTTTGGCATATGAGGTAAGAAGAGAGTTAAATACGTACTCGTTTTTTAGGTAACCCATTCTCATAATCAAACAATGGACCTGCTGCACCTCAAAGATGGAAGATGATTTAAGCACAGCAGAAAACGTGAATTCATCAGGACAATAAGCCAAGCTAAGCATCTCTCGAAGCAAATTTGCAGAAGTGGTGTGGCTTTTAATGCTAAAAGCCACAATCAAACTGTTCCAGGAAACCACGTTTTTATCATATATTTCATCAAAGCAACAATAAGCAGAATCCAATAGACTACACTTCCCATAGAAGTCAACTAATGCACTTCCTATCAGAACATCATTTTGAAATGAGCTTCTTATGACCTTCGCATGAATATATTTGCCATAGATTGGTATTCGAACATTGGTACAACAATTGATGACACCAACATATGTCGTCTCATTAGGCAAAATCTCTTCCACGAGCAAAGAAAAGAGTAGCTCTATTCCCCTATGAGGCCTCTCACTTTTTGCGAATGCTCCAATCAAGGTATTATAAGTCACAACATCCCGAACTGGGGCCTCCTTAAGCATTCTTTCTGCTGAAGCAAAGTCCAGATAGTTAACGCGTGTATTAAGTAGTGCATTTAAAGTAGAAATGTCATAATTCAATCCATTCTTGACTGCTAAACTATATATTTGTTCTCCTAATGTTGGAGCTTCTTGCCCTGTCAAACCAGTAATGAGACCTACCATAGTGCTCCCAGAAAGACCGTAATTTGACCTCATCAGCTTGCAAAACGCAGTCAGAGATTCTTGCACAAACCCAGAACATGCTAGCAAAGAAATGATTGAATTCCATGTGACTAGATTCTTCTCAGGCATATCTTGAAATGCTCGGAAGGCGTCATCAATGCATCCATGTCTGCCATACATGCCAATGAGGGATGTTCCTCCGTGAGGGTCAGAAAACAACCCACTGCTCAACATCAATCCATGCAGAGTACATCCTCTTCTGATGTCCAAAGAAGGACACGAGAGTAGGCTGCCAAAAGTGAACTGGGTCGGTCCAAAACCACAACATAGCATATCACAAAACATCTCCCAAGCATCATCTATTTGATGATTGTAACTATAAGCACTAATCAGTGCATTGTATGAGACCCCATTCCTTTGAGGCATTTTGTCGAACACCTTGTGTGCACTCTGCAACTCCTTAAAAGACGCATATAAAGTGATAACATTGTTAGAGAAATAGATGGGCTGTCTTGCATACGGACCCAAAATGACGGTAAAAGCATGAAAGGAGCGTAGTACTTCAAGGGTTTGAGCTTTAGTGCATTGTTGGAGGAGATTATGAAGCTGTTCGTCGGAATATCCATTGCAAGGTTGTTTAAGTGTACTATGACGTTGAATACGTCTTAAAGAGAAGAAAGCAGGAGGGAAATACCGGAGAATTGAATCAGTGGAGATGGAGGGAACAAACGGGAAACTGGCGCGTCGTACGGGAATTAAGATGAACATGTACAAACGCAGGCAGAAACGAAAACAGTGGACTCCATGAAAGCCTTCGTGGCTTAAATTCCTTGTTTCTTTTTTTTATTGGACATTTAAGAAGTTCCTTGTTTTACGTAAGGTACTTTAAAAAAAAAAAAAAAAAAAAACTATGATGAGTACATATTGATGTTGATTGTTGAATCATCGTCAATTATAAAGTTGGAAAAAACTAATTCGATATGATTACTGATCCAAATCCGATATGAAGTTAAGCGGATTAAGGTACGAAGTTTGAACCCGTTTAGTTAAACGGGTTGATACGGTAAACCCGTTTAATTGATTGAGTTAGGTTTAGGTTGAAAATTTCAACACGAAAAATACATATTCCATTTAATTAAACAGATTAAATAGCTCAACCCGTTTATCATTTATTTACTGTTTACCGTTTATATTTTTGGTGAGAATTGAAAATTGGGCTTTGAGTTTCGAGGGGAGAACTACAATTTTGAGGTTCGAAATTTCAAGGCCGCTAAGCTTTTATTAAAAAAAAAAAAAAAAGAAGGAAGAGGCACATATCCTAACTGAAAATCCTAATATCGAAACCCCGACCCTACCTATATATAATCTCTTATCATTGAAACCCTAAACCTAACCCACACTCTCTCAGTCCTCACTTCTCCACTCTCACAGTCTCTCGATCTCCAAAGAGCTTTCTCAACTCTCCCTCAGTCCAGAAGCTTCTTGGCTTCTCCTCCACTTCGGCACTTCCCTCTCTGCCTCATCAATCCTCCCTCGCACTCGCTCCTTTTTTTTCACTCTCAATCTGTAATTTTTATAGATGTTTGAGTGTTTTTTTTGGGGAGGGGGGGATTCGAACTATACCTAAGCCTAACTCGATTCTCTCTAATTTTTAGTTTGTTCTAGTTGCACAAATCTAGTATCGGTGGATAAATTCGGGTTTCTATTCTCTCTTATTCTCATATTTCTACAAATTTTTGAGTTATTTTCGAGGTTTTGAACTAGATCTAAACTAAGCCCACTCTTATGTTTAATTATCAGTAATTTTCGACGACGATCATGATATTTCAGCAAGGTGCATGTTCATCGTTCCTGTTCTTTATTCCGACAATGCATATTTTTTTCAACGGTTAGTTTTTATTAGTCTCGGTTGATTATGGCCTTATCCATTTTGTGGGGGTTCCAAAATTGATTTATGTAGGAAGGAGGGATGATTGATTGTTAGTATGAATTGTGGTATAAGATTTGCATTCAGGAACTGGTGCTTTCTTCTTGCATATATATAATTCTTCACTCTGTTTATATTGGTGTGTAATTTGTAAAATTCATGAAACTTTGGACGAGATCCTTGGTTCTTGTATGAAGCTGATTGTATTTTAAAAGACTCTTTTTTTTTTTTTTTTTTTTTTTACATGGAGTGGCTGTGGTTTAAATAAAAAGGATTGAAGAATATGGTCCAATTAGGTCTCCAAGCTTTAGATCTATGCACAACATAACCCTTTTTTTCTCTTTTATTGTTAGTATTTTCTGACAACTATTTTGATATTCCGGCGAGTTATACTTCATTCGAATGAGGTATACTTCAAGTTCATCCTTCTTTTTGGCTTCGCTTCTTTAATGTTGGATCATTAATTTGTGTGTTTTCTGATTTTGTAAGTTTCGTTTGTTGGTTTTATTTGTTTAACTAATTTTATTTTGGTGAGCTTTTGGCTTTCTTTTTCTCAATTATAATAGTACGCATGCCGATTCAACACAATTTGGATGATTTGTGTGGGGATGTGATAAACATGAACTTACATGATGATGAAGGAAGTTCTCTTGCATCCAAATGTAAGGTTGGCAGCGGAGTTGGACATATATCTATTTTGGAGAATTAGGTTTTGTGGTCTCTTTTATTGATTTGTTGGTTGTTGACTTGCTAGTTATGTTATTAAGGATTTCAGACAATTTGAACTTTATTTGCTATTGTTTAAGAATTGACTTGGACATAATTTGTAACTTAAGTAGTTAGTTCTTATGTGAACTTTCTAGGCTGTAAGATTACATTGTTGCTGACTATTTTGCTAGAATAGGCTCTAAATATGTCCGAGCTGTAAGTTAGCTGCTATTTTGGTGTAAAGCAGCTACGCCTTAAGAGGCTAGAAAATATGTAATTTTGTGTTCGGTAAATTATTTTTGCTTTGAAATTTGTGTTGCAATTAAACATGTTAGGGGTTAAATGAGTAATCCGAACCTAATCCGTTTTATCCGTTTATGTAAACGAGTTAGGTTCAGATCAACATATTTAAATATTAAGCGGTTTGAGTTGAACTTTTTCAACCCGTTTATTAAATAGATCATGTTCAGGTTTGGGGGTTTTCAACCCATTTATGCTCGATACGAATACGAACCTGATTCGACACGACACTTTATCGAGCTCTAGTCAATTGTGCTAAATCATGCTAGATGGTGTTGAATGAGTTTACATAATCAAGGGCTAATTGTAATTAAGCATGAAAATATTTTTATATAATCAAGGGCTGACCTCCGAGGCCCACCACTGATGGCCGACCTCCCCAGTCCAGATCGGTGACTATCTAGCTCTACGCTGACCAGTCGGCTACCAGAGCTCTCGGCCACCTCTTTCGACCTGCCTCTGTTTCAATTCCAGACCTCCGGTTTATTTGTTATGCTGGAGCTTGAGACTGTTGAATTGTGTTTATGCTGGAGCTACTAGTTTGCCTGTGGTGTTGTTGAATATTGCTTCATACTAGTTTGCTGTACCTGTTCTTTACTGCTTCGTGTTGTAGAGATCTGTCGGTGGACATTGAATTTGATAAGGTTCTGCCTAGGGTTCTATTTTACTAGCCTGTTGGCTTTAATTCTCCACACTTTTTCAGTAGGTTATTGAATATTGCTTCTGATTCTTGCTTGGTTTGTAGTTGGGTTCAAGTATTGATTTCTTCCTTACTTTTAGTAGTATTGCTAGTTTTATTACTACTACTATGTTTTATAATTTTTTGTTATTAGTATTCTCTTAGCAGGATTAGTTTTAGTTTCTTCGTTTTCTGTGGTGTTTTTAGTTGGGAGGTTGGTGTCGGTAGCTTAAGCTAGTGGCGAGCAATGTAGTAGCTTCAGCCAATCCTCCGGGGGATAATGGAAATAGCAGGGGGGTAGGGTTTTGGAAGGTGCACCTAGCGTCTTGAAATGTTGGTTTCCTTACTAGTAAGTGCATAGAATTAGTTAAATCTTTGCATAAACGTAGGATTAGCATAGCCTGTGTTCAAGAGACTAAATGGGTGGGCGTTAAAGATAGAGAAGTTGATGGGTATAAGCTGTGGTATTCGGGATTTAGCAAGGCTAGGAATGGAGTTGGTATTCTGGTCGTTAAGGAATTGGTCGACTTTGTTGTTGAAGTGAGGTATAAAAGCGATCGAATTATGGCCATTAAAGGGGTGGTTGGGTCAGAAACTCTAAATATGGTTAGTGTTTATGCACCTTAGATAGGTTTACCAGATGATATTAAGAAACAATTTTGGAAGGATTTGGATATGGTTATTCAGGACGTAGATCAGAGCGAGAAACGTTTCATTGGAGGAGACTTTAATGGCCATATTGGTACCGAAGCAGGCGGGTATGATACGACTCACGGAGGTTTCGGTTATGGGAAGAGAAACAGTGGAGGAGTTTCTGTTCTGGACTTTGCAGTTGCCTATGAATTGTGAATAGTAAACTCCTTTTTTAAGAAGAAAGAGGCCCATTTGGTAACCTTTAAGAGTGGTTCCTCAAAGACCCAAATTGATTACTTCCTTACTAGAGCAGATTGCAGGAGGTTTTGTAAGGATTGTAAGGTGATTTCTAGTGAGTACTTAGGTACTCAGCATAGACTGCTAGTGTTGGATGTGGGGCTCAAATGTTCAAAGTGGAAGAAGAGAAATATTGGGGAGCCTAGAATTAAATGGTGGAATGTTACTAAGGAGAATGCTATTAAATTAGCAGAGAGGATTACTAAACAAGGAGCTTGGAGGCAGGTAGACGATGCGGATACAAAGTGGGAGGCAATGATAGAATGTATTCGACGGTCGGCTAAGGAAATCCCAGGTATCTCTAGGAGGGGTGGCAGCAGAATGAAAGCAGCCTGGTGGTGGGGTGAAGAGGTAAAGGAGAAAGTCAATGAGAAAAAAGAGGCATACGCTGCTTTCATGAATAGTGAAACGGATGAAGAGAAAGAGGCTAATAGAATTAGGTATAAGGCGGCAAAAAAGGTAGTTAAGAAAGCTGTTGCTGTTGCTAAGAGCATAGCTTACGACAGATTATATCACAAGCTAGGGACCAAAGAAGGTGAGAAGGAAGTCTTTAAACTGGCGAGGGCAAGGGAAAGAAAAACAAGGGACTTGGGTATTGTGAGGTGCATCAATGATAAAAATGGTAAGATGTTGTCCGAGGATGCGAAAATCAAGGTCAGATGGAAAAGGTACTTTTCGAAACTCCTTAATGATGTAGTGATGGAAGATTTTCAGAGTAGGGAAAGAGAAAGTAGTGAGAGTCTACTTCACCCTCAATTGGGTGATCCTATCAGTAAGGATAAGATTAAAGAGATCCTGAAGAAGATGGCCAACGGAAAAACAGAGGGGCCAGATCAAATACCGGTGGAAGTGTAGAAATGCTTGGGTGAAGAGGGATTGAAGTGGCTAGAACAACTTTTCAATGTTATTTGTAGGACTGCTAAGATGCCCAGAGAATGAAGGTTTAGTACAATCATCCCATTGTATAAGAACAGAGGGGATATTCAAGATTGTAATAATTATAGGGGTATAAAGTTACTCAGTCACACTATGAAGCTGTGGGAAAGGGTGATTGAGAAAAGGTTGAGAAAGGATATTTCGATATCTAAGAACCAATTTGACTTTATGCCGGGTAGATCAACCACAGAGGCGATTTACCTTCTTAGAAGACTCATGAAATTGTACAGAAACAGAAAGGTAGATCTTCATATGGTGTTCATTGACCTGAAAAAAGCATATGATAGAGTTCCGCGGGAAGTGTTATGGGAATACTTGGAAAAGAAAGGAGCGTCTCCTATTTATATTCAGCTAATTAAGGATATATACGTGGGAGGTGAGGCAAATGTTAGGACGCCGGGGGGGTTACCAATGACTTCTTCATTGGTATGGGCCTGCATCAGGGTTCCGCTTTAAACCCATTTCTGCTCATCCCAGTTATGGATGAACTTACAAAAGGGATTCAAGATGAGCTATCATAGTGTATGTTGTTCATAGATGACATTGTTCTTATTGATGTAAACAGAGATGGAGTTAACGACAAGTTAGAGCGTTGGAGACATACACTAGAGTCTAGAGGTCTTAGAGTTAGTAGATCGAAAACGGAAAACCTACACTGCTGTTTCAGTGGTCGGGAGGATGAGAGGGGTGAAGTCACCATTGAGGGGAGGACGATACCAAAGGTCGAGAAATTTAAATATCTAGGCTCGACCATTCAGCAGAATGGGGATATTGATGAAGATATTAACGAGCGCATAAAAGCGGGTTGGATTAAATGGAAGTACATTTCAGGTGTATTATGTGATAAGAGAATGCCCGTAGGGTTAAAAAGCAAAGTATACAGGATGGTAGTTAGACCGACTGTGATGTATGGTGCAGAATGTTAGCCTATAAAAAAGGCACAGGTCCAAAAGTTAATGGTAGCAGAGATGAGGATGATTAGTTAGATTTGTAGTTATACGAGAATAGATAAAGTTAGTAATGGAGTTATTAGAGACTTAGTTAAAGTAGCTCCTATGGAGGATAAGATGAGAGAAACAAGACTCAAATGGTTCGACCATATGAAAAGAAGGAGTGTGGACGCTCCAATTATGAGATGTGAGAGAATTAACATCCCTGAAGGGAAAAGAGGGAGGGGGCGACCAAAGAAGAGTTTGGACGAGGTGACTCGAGAGGACTTGAAAGTTGTCAGGCTGACGGAGGACATGGCTCAGTATAGGAGACTATGGCGAGATAGGATTAAGATCTTAGATCACAGAGAGGTGGCTTCGTAGTTGTCTTTCAATTGTGGTAGGATAGGTTTGGTTGTTATTTTTCGGATGCTGTGCTTGTTTACAGGTAGGACTTGTACCTGAGAAGAAACATTGTTTGCATACGTCTGTTGGTTAAGGTATGGTACCTTCCTTTGCTTTTTTGTACTAATATTTACATAGTTATTGTACCTGATTTATTAGTACCTCTTAGTTCATTTTCGTGATGCTTATCCTTTTTTTGCTCTATAAAAGTGTTCACCAAATTCCTCCTCTATAAAATGCTTCCACAAAATTTTTATCCTATAAAATGTTTTCACAAAATCTTATTTTATGGGTCTCTTGGAATCAACCTCTCAACGGGCAGGCATGCCGGTTGAGGTAAGGTTGCCTACATCTGGATCTCTTCAGACCCCGCGAAAGCGGAACCCACACGAGGAGGTGTTATTATTGTTATTGTAAATATAATATACACCCAAATTAAGTTTTTGTAAATTTGTATTTATCTATAGTGTGGTAGAATATGATTATTTTTCAATGAGTTCGTATTTTATATGCTATAGTATTTGTAATTAAATTTCAAATGACTTTTTCAAATGATACGTATAATATATAAATAAGTTGTGAATAAATGTTCAGT
This sequence comes from Carnegiea gigantea, assembly GCA_029747015.1. Classification (NCBI taxonomy): domain Eukaryota; kingdom Viridiplantae; phylum Streptophyta; class Magnoliopsida; order Caryophyllales; family Cactaceae; genus Carnegiea; species Carnegiea gigantea. Next base: position 84,785 of record JAKOGI010001389.1, read on the forward strand.
CTATAGTTGCTATTATTAACACAATAATTTCATGTATCCTGAGCAATGGATTGCAAAATTAATTTAATTTTGGAAATAATTATGATTAGAAAAATACCTAAAACACACATTTCTGAGTAGTCGTTAGCAAATAGAAGTCGACATTACCGGTAGATGGTGTAGCAAATGGTAAAGGTGGGGTTCTCTATAATAAAATAATTTTTATTTATTAGTGGCTTGTTAGGAGGAGACCGAGAAAGGGTATTGTTTTTTATAAAATCAAGAGATAAGGTAAAAAATCGATATAAGAATATATTGGATACAACAGTTGGTAGTAAATTTATTAATTTAAGATTAGCAACATTTTTTTAAAAAATTGCCATTCTATTTCAATTACATTCTTAAAATAAGCACGCAATTTTTACTTAATTTATGATAAATCTATGTATTTATATAATATAATAATTCATCAAATAAGATGCATTTACAATTATAATAATATTAATATTTTTTATATTGTAATTAAAACTGTGAATGTAACACCTGAAAATTCTAATTAGTTTAATTAGTACTATTTAACCTAAAGTGGTAGCAGACATCCTAATGGGACGTTACCACCGTATTTCTCATGAGGAAATAGAAGGTTATGTGTCATATAATCTAACATAACGAACTTCATTACTAAAGTCAAACTGAAAGTCAAAGTCGACATTTAATAACAAGAGTAAGAAGTACTCAATACTAGGGAAATGTAACTTGGACTTTATAATGCCGTAGGTTGATGTTCTATGTAATAAGTGGCCTCAATTTTAGACTTATGTCCTACCCTGATTCTCATGATCATTGCCTGCAAAAAAATATTTAGAAAAGTGAGATGAAACTTAATAACAACCACGCTAACAGTCAAACATAATTCAAATTTATTTTAAAAAATTTTGGGGTGAGAGGAAAGATAACTTCAATAATTTCATAAATATCTTTTAACTAACTTCATTGTTGTTTCAGTGGTAGGGTAGATGCGACAGGAGAAGTCACTCTGGATGAGAGGCCGATACCTAAGGTCGATAAGTTTAAGTATCTAGGCTCGATCATTCAGTAGAATGGGGATATTGACGAAGATATAAACCATCACATAAAAGTAGGCTGGCAAAAATGGAAGTATTCCTCAGGTGTGTTGTGTGATAAGAGGGTGCCACGTGGATTGAAATGCAAAGTCTATTGCATGGTAGTTAGACCGGCCGTTCTTTATGGATCGAAATGTTGGCCTCTCAAAAAGACGCAAGTCCAAAGGTTGACAGTAGCAGAGATGAGGATGTTAAGGTGGATATGTGGTTACTCGAGGATAGAGAGAATTAGGAATAGAGTTATCAGGGACTTAGTTGAAGTAGCTTCTATCGACGATAAGTTGAGAGAATCACGACTCCGATGATTTGGTCATGTGAAGAGGAGGAGCGTGGACGCTCCAGTGAGGAGATGTGAGAGGATTAACATCTCCGAAGGCAGAAGAGGGAGGGGAAGACCCAAGAAGAGCCTGGACGAGGTGATTAAAGAGGACTTAAAAGTTGCTGGTTTGACGGAGGACATGGCTCAGGATAGGAAGTTGTGACAAGATAAGACTAAGACCGTAGATCGTGGAGTCTCGAACCCGTAATGTTCCTTTGGGTTGCGTTGGTAGCGTTTTTTTTTTCTTTTTTCCATATGGGGTGTTTGTATGCAGGTTGCACTGTCTTCCGAGAAGAGTTCTCATCTGCTTACCTTGGGCGATCAGGTATATGGCCTTCTTCCATTTCATTGTCCTTTTATTTCATAATTTTAGCAATTGATATTGTATTTATCTTATATTTATCTCGGGCATCCTTGCTATAGAATCTTTCTTCCATAAAATGTTTTCATATTGAATGTTTTCGCAAAAGCTTTCGTATATAAAATATTTTCACAAAACTCTTTTCGTGGGTCTCTTAGAATCGGCCTCTCTACGGGTAGAAATGCCGGTAGGGGTAAGGTTGCCTACAACTGGATATCCCCAGACCCCGCGAAAGCGGGACCCACACTGGGAGGAGTTGTTGTTGTTGTTGTATCTTTCAACTAACTTGACCAATTTCAAGTTCATTCATGTTTCTTTTAGTTCAGGTTTAGAGGAAGGTGAGTGAACTCTCTAGGTCTCATGGACTGCCATCAATTTAAGTACAACAGCATCTAGTTCATGACCTACCGTTAGTCATACGGGCCTACGTCCATCAATCGGATAGCACATAGCCACTAACTATGCATGCAATTACCTGGGGAAGACTATAATGTCTTACTTACCATCAAAAGCAAACCTCCCACCTCTCGCCTATTTCTTTCACTTAGGATATTACTGTCTTTAGAACAAGGTCATTTGCTCAAACTTTCATACAATGCATTCTGGCCTAATAAAGGTTCAACAATATTTAAAAGTACGTTCGAGCAGCAACCTAGTGGTTCCTATGCTAAAGTTTCAAATAGTACCCACAAACCACTCAAGCAATATATCAGTTTATTCAGAAAGGTCCCCTTAATCATCGATTCAAAACAAAGTATAAACTACACCCACACAAACTAAATTTAAAAGGGACATTCAGGGGAGTTCGGAAATAATTTTTATCTAATGAGGTACATATCCTATGCTTAAGCTCGACTTTTTCTAAATTAGGCTTAAATAAATCCAAAACAATCTTATTAATATTGATACTTAGCCTAAAATTCAAGTTAAAGGAACTAAGATCTACACTTCATATCAAAGCCTATTTTTATGCATAAAGAATATGTTGAACTCCTCGGAATAATTTTAATTAATTTCTGGAATTTCAATTTTTATTAAACCTTCACATCCACTTTTCAGGTTAGGGTCAGAATCTGAGTCCAACTTCCAGAGGCCGTAACTTAAGATCAAGGCGTTATATTAGGGAAATCAAGCTCATTTTAAAAAGCTCAAAATGTCTAGTTCAACTCTTATTTTAGGAAAATCAAATAATTTCAGTCGCAACTAATCGAAATTTTAGAAAGTTTCTAGACTATCCGAAAACCACCTAAATTTGCGTATCCTCAGTGTTTGCTCTATAACTTTCTGATTTTAACTCCAAGTAATAAGATCCAAAATTCATGCCATAGAGGACTCACAAAGATATGTTCTACAAAATTGTCATAATTTTTCCAAGAGCCAATATTTGCGCACGAATTTTCAAAGTCACACTATGTTCTAGTTGGCAACAACCAATTCTTCCTAGGTTTTTGCCCAAAAACACAATCACCCATTAACTACAACCTCAAGCATGAATCATTATAGAATCACACTTCATATTAGCACATGCTAATCTGACTAATTTACATCAAGCCAAGGGAATATGATTTTTAAAGGTTCAAAAGGACTATACCTAGAAAATTATAAAGATAGAAAGGGAGGAGACTTGGATAGATTTAATTACTTAATCAACAAGAGAGTCTAAATTCGAAAATTAAAGAAATTAAATAATAAGATTTAGTATCAATTTTTAAATTAAAAAATCATATTTATTAACTCAAAATATTATATATATATATATATATATATATATATATATATATATATGTATATGAAAATAGAATTACAATTAGTGTTTTATGAAAACCCTACCCATAGTTCAGCCAAGAAGGAAGGGGGGAGGGGGGCTGGACGGCAGGTCACGGCAATGGTAGCGGTGCAGGTGGCACACGATGGCCGATGGTGGGGCTGCAAATCGAGAGAAGAGGGAGACCAAAAATAAGAAAAGGAAAGAAAAGAAAAGAAATATGGAAGAAGAAATAGAGAGAGCACATTGGTCACCACCTGATGGTCGAGGGCACTAGCAAGAGGTGTCGTTGGGTGGCAGTGGAGGTGAGGGTCGCTGGCAACAACGCTAGGCTACAATGGTGCTAAGTAGTTTGGAAGAGAGAAAGAGATATCAAATCAGAGAGGAGTCAACAGTTGATAGATATGCGTGAGGAGGAGGTTAGGGTTGAGAAAAGGAAGAAGCAAGAAGAGTTAGAGAAGCAGGAAATACGAAGAAGAAAAGCATGTGGAGAAGAACAAAGAGAAAAGAAGAGATTTTTTTGCCGCCCCGACAATCGACTGGGGGTGGGAAGTTTTTACTGAAAATATTATTTATTTATCTTAGAATAATTTATTTCAATTTTCTGAAATTTCATTAAAAAAGAGTAAGAAAATAATATATTTTTGGCTTGGTTTGAGCTATATTAGCCTTAAATTGATCTCTTAAAAATCTAATTTATGAACTCAACCATTTGTTGCAAGAAAAACAGAGTTTTAATATTTATAAACCCCAAGTGCAAGGTGTATCGTTGAGTACTTGGGGTGTCGTCCGCAGGGAATTGGGTTTTCAACTACCAGAGTTCACTAGAGCGTCTCAATCTAGGCGAGATCAAAGAGTGAAAAGGGGAAACTAAACTACGCTACAAACACAAAAACAAGTGACTTGGAGTTATGATTTTACCAATGGATGAACTAACTAACCAAGATGAGTCCTAACCTACCCAAACCATACTATGAACAAGAGATGGTCGGTTGCACCATCAAAGACCACCCAAGCCCTCTCTCAAGGGTCATGAGCTAGTCTAACTCGTGTAACCACCTACTTTCGTGGGTTAGGCGAATTAGACCACAAAACTAGCAACCCCGGACCTAGCTCGATTCGGATACTATTTTCATGTCCCGAACTCGGCTATTCCCTCTCCCACACTAGCTAATTGACCTCACCTCTCAGCATAAGTCAATCGCCCAATAATATGGATGAAAGTCCTCTCAGGCATTTCATCGAACACTTGGCGGGCGTGAAGGAAAACTCTAGGTTCTAGGCATAGATTGGGTATGGCTAGGCCTAGTACAAGATCAATTAGCCATCAAGAGGCTAATCACAATCCAAGCCAACACAATCTACCAACAAATCATGAAAAACGCATGAAAACCTAAACTAACAAACAAGAACATAAACTTGAAGAACAAAGCGAAGGAAATGAAATCAAACGAATTTAAACAAGTAAATAACATATATTAACAACAAAAACTAAACATATAAACTTAAGCAAAACAAATACAAGAATTAAAACTAACAAAACATAAACAAGAACAATGAAATAAATAGAGAAAAGGAAGAGGGAAACTTATGCTTGAATCAATTGAAGAACTTGAGATCCACAAGCTTGAATCCCAAAATACAAACTACAATCCTAATCTAATCCTCCTATTGAGGTTTTTATTGGATAAACCTAACCTAAACTAACCTAGAAAATCGCCCAAGGAGAAACCCCGAACGAACTCCCTGAACAAACTGGCAAAAAGGGGTTATATCGCGAACGCAGGCCCGACGCACGGCCGTGCCACCACGCACGGCCGCTGCACGGTCGTGCCTCCCTGCAGGATGGCCGTGCACTGCTGTTTTTCGCCTGTTTTCGCTGATTTTCATCGTTTTGTCCCATCTTCTTCCCTTTCTGCGACGTTTGCTTGATTTGGAGTTATTTCCTACAAAACATAAATAAAACAAGGTAAAATCCTAAGAATTAAGTTATTATACGAGCTAAACGTGGGTGAAAGAAGCACGTAAAATAGGTAAATTTACCGCTCAACACACCCCCACACCTATCTTTTGCTCGTCCTCGAGCAAAATAAAAGAAAAACTAAAGTAAACAACTAACTCACTTTCGTAGGAATCACGGTTGCATTTAGCGTATGCAACAAGCCCTTTAAACCCCTTGGTCACCCCAAGTGGACGAGTAAGGTCTCGTGAGGGTTTGCAGAAGATATACCCACAAAATCTCAAAAAGGGAAAACAAAGAAAAGGGAAAACAAAATCGAAAAATGAAAATGACAAAACAAAATATATACATCCGGGTGAACTGTACACGTTCGGATCAACCAAAACCCCCTAGTAGCTCAAGTATTAGTCTGTACACAAGCGTTATATGCATTTCAGGACACATCATCCCAAAGAATGGCATTCAGATATCAGCTTTTCACCCCACAACGCATGAAAATAATGAATCCATCCTGGTGCCTGTGTGCAAGTGTATCATCACCCTGAAACTAAGCCTACCAAAACCAAACTCAATCCCACGCAATTGACACAAGCTACCTTTTCGAATGGCTAGCATGGAAAGCAGGCTTCCCCAGTAGCAGTATTGCCTCAAAGGGTAACACCCAGTAGCGCATGCCTCAAAGGGGTACTTGTCATTTCCAACTCTTTTCTTCCCCACTTGTTTTTCTTTTCCATTATTTTTTTTCAATTACAAACTCATGCCACGCCTCAAAGGGATACACCCAGTAGCGTTTGAATTTGTTTGTTTTTGCTTTTGTTTTAGAAAATGGGGGTGCCAGCACATATAAAGGGAGCTATGCAGTAGACAAGTGGGGGAGTCAATCATGGAAGACTAAGAATGTAGGATGATGATAATACATAAATCAGGACTGGATTACAAAATTACAATGGACTGTTGGGGTTAGAACTAAGACCTAAAACGACAGATTGGGGATGAACCTTTATCATGCACATTATACTTACATACGAGCTAATAGTCAAGGTACCGGAGATTAAGACTGATCTAAATAGTACAAAACTCCCCTAAATTCAAAAGGAAAAGAAAAATTTATACAAAAAAGAGAAAAATTGAAAAATTTACACAAAAATGAAAAATTTTCACAAAAGTAAAAAGAAAAGGGGAGATGACCCACCCCCACACCGAAATCTCACAATGTCCTCATTGGGAGCCATGAGTCATCACCAACACACAAAAATAAAGAAAACAAAAACAAACACAAGACATACAAAATCGACAAATATATACACAAGCTAACACACTCTCCCAAAAACGCAATCTCACCCAATCAAAAACAAGATCACACATATATACCAAACTAGCACCACCAACAAGAAATATATACCAAGCCAACAACACCACCAATCACAACACAATAAAAAAAAAACACAGAAACACAAAAATGGTGATCACAGCCAACAACGGCTCAGCAACATCCACATTTCACCACAAGATGATCACCAACCAAAAACACAATCCTAATATCCACAACTAAATAAAAACAAAAAGAAAGAAAAGAAAAAGAAAAAGAAGGGGGGAGAAGAGTGAGAACGAGTATACCAGGTCGGGTACTGAATGTACCCGAACTATGCCATGACGACTTAAGGAGCATCAGCCACTCCTTGCCGCTCAAGATGCGAGTCGTCAGCTCGGAAGCAGTCAAAGCTCGCAGGAGCTTATCATGCATAGCTGCATGTAGCTCAGAATGGTGTGAGTAAGAGAACACTGGTAAAGATGGAGCAAACAAAGTTAGTGCCCTCTTAAACTCACCAAATACCTGTGAGAAATCAGCAGAATAATCGAAGGTAATAATCAATACGATTTCTCCAGGCATGCCCTCTAGGTACAGACAATAAGGGCCAAGGAAAGGGTCATACCCTCTAAAAGTACCTAGAGACTTATGGCAGGCAGCCTCATTCCCCTCAAGTATCACAAGAGAATCGATAAGTGACAAATCACAACACTTGGGGGAATGGGAGGGTGGTGAACATGAATAGGAAGCATGGGATGTATCAAGAGAGGTGGGGGATATATTATCAATAAAATCAGGACTAGTTGGCCCTGCAACCACAACATCCATGCATGAAGTCCCTGTGGGAGTCCCATAAAAAGTATGCACCTCAATAGAAACATTGTCGGACTCAGACCAAGTATCGTCCTCCTCAACACTAGCGCTAACGCCAAAGGTCTCACCTACCTCAAACTCCGTCGACTGAGCTAAAGGGAAAGGTGTATCAGGAAAGGTCATGATAAGCGCAGTGTTGTCCCAAAGGGTATTAGGAAAGGATGAAGCAACAGTGAGTGAAGTGGTCAAGGGAGGGTCAAGTACGTCCTCTAGTCCGGATTCTAGAGGAGGAAAAGACGCACCATCATCACACAGATTGACATCAAGTCTAGGAGTACTAGAACTAGGGTCAGTCTCAGGTGATAGGTCATACTCCCGCATTTTATTAACAAACTCAGCAAACTCAACTTGTTGCTTATTCATTGTCTCTATCATATTGTTAAGTCTAGCAAAGCTTTCATTAGAAATATAATAGGGACAAGAATTACCGATGTGATCAGGACAATGACAAATTTCGCACACAAGAGAGGCACAATTAGGGATGCAAGGGGGTGGGGTACAAGAATCAAAACAACTAGTTTCAAATTCATAAGTATCCCAAGCCAACCACTCAAGTAGTTCCCAAGCTTCATCAACATTTCGAGCATAGAAATCCCAATGCTCCAAAAGAGCACGGGTCTCACAATTCACACCCTCATCAACAACATGCAATATTTCCCATTTCCCATATAAACATCCACAAGAAACACATTGAGCAAGATAAGCATGTAAACGATCCCAATAACGGTAAAATAGTTCTTGCTCACATTGGGGAAAATGGAAAATTGCCATTGAAATTTTTTTTTTTTTTGGGTAATTTTTTTTTTTTAATTTTCAAAAGGCCTAGCCTCGAATGCTAAAGTAAACCCCAATATTGAAAAACGCCAATTCCCCGGCAACGGCGCCAAAAACTTGTTGCAAGAAAAACAGAGTTTTAATATTTATAAACCCCAAGTGCAAGGTGTATCGTTGAGTACTTGGGGTGTCGTCCGCAGGAAATTGGGTTTTCAACTACCAGAGTTCATTAGAGCGTCTCAATCTAGGCGAGATCAAAGAGTGAAAAGGGGAAACTAAACTACGCTACAAACACAAAAACAAGTGACTTGGAGTTATGATTTTACCAATGGATGAACTAACTAACCAAGATGAGTCCTAACCTACCCAAACCATACTATGAACAAGAGATGGTCGGTTGCACCATCAAAGACCACCCAAGCCCTCTCTCAAGGGTCATGAGCTAGTCTAACTCGTGTAACCACCTACTTTCGTGGGGTTAGGCGAATTAGACCACAAAACTAGCAACCCCGGACCTAGCTCGATTCGGATACTATTTTCATGTCCCGAACTCGGCTATTCCCTCTCCCACACTAGCTAATTGACCTCACCTCTCAGCATAAGTCAATCGCCCAATAATATGGATGAAAGCCCTCTCAGGCATTTCATCGAACACTTGGCGGGCGTGAAGGAAATCTCTAGGTTCTAGGCATAGATTGGGTATGGCTATGCCTAGTACAAGATCAATTAGCCATCAAGAGGCTAATCACAATCCAAACCAACACAATCTACCAACAAATCATGAAAAACGCATGAAAACCTAAACTAACAAACAAGAACATAAACTTGAAGAACAAAGCGAAGGAAATGAAATCAAACGAATTTAAACAAGTAAATAACATATATTAACAACAAAAACTAAACATATAAACTTAAGCAAAACAAATACAAGAATTAAAACTAACAAAACATAAACAAGAACAATGAAATAAATAGAGAAAAGGAAGAGGGAAACTTATGCTTGAATCGATTGAAGAACTTGAGATCCACAAGCTTGAATCCCAAAATACAAACTACAATCCTAATCTAATCCTCCTATTGAGGTTTTTATTGGATAAACCTAACCTAAACTAACCTAGAAAATCGCCCAAGGAGAAACCCCGAACGAACTCCCTGAACAAACTGGCAAAAAGGGGTTTTATCGCGAACGCAGGCCCGACGCACGGCCGTGCCACCACGCACGGCCGCTGCACGGTCGTGCCTCCCTGCAGGATGGCCGTGCACTGCTGTTTTTCGCCCGTTTTCGCTGATTTTCATCGTTTTGTCCCATCTTCGTCCCTTTCTGCGACGTTTGCTTGATTTGGAGTTATTTCCTACAAAACATAAATAAAACAAGGTAAAATCCTAAGAATTAAGTTATTATACGAGCTAAAAGTGGGTGAAAGAAGCACGTAAAATAGGTAAATTTACCGCTCAACACCATTCTACGTTCAGTCTAAAATCACAGATAAATAAATAGTATTTAAATAGTATTAATCTAATTTTTTGGGCTTTTATAGTGAAACATTTTATTTCGTTCCATATTTTTCAATTTTAAACAAATTTTGTGCTAAACAATAATGTTTGCATTATTAGTAAAATGAATCCAATTATGGATAGAGAATAGGTGATTTGGATATAATCACAATATAAACAATTCAGTATTTTTACAAATGCTAAATTATGCAGAATTGTACTGAATTGTACTGAATTGTATTGAATGACACTGAATTGTGTCTAACTGTGCTGAATACTGATAACAAATATTTATAATAAGTTGAAAAGAATAAACCCATAATGCGAAGAACTTATCAAAATGAGTGTAAGGGAAAATAAGGAGAGCATCATGAAAAATCGATAAGATAGCATCTTCTTGAAGTTGGCCACATTCGACTTCATGGGGATCAAAATACCCACTTGACAACCTGTCCCAAGGGTGCCTCTGGATTAGACTTGACCCTCAATCATTCCCTACATAAAATGATAATATTACATAAACTATCACACTTTTTGCAAAGTTCAACGATTAGAACTAAACATCCCTACCAAATAAGGACTAACAATAAAAAGTTAAATTGCACAAGCCAGAGAACGAATTATTAAACTTAGCCATTATGATTTTGGTTATGTTCGAGACTTTCAGCTTAAGATTCTACAAAAAAACATGAGAAAGGGGAAGAACTCCGACTTCACTAGAAAAACTAGAGTTCCTACTTCTAGGTTACATGTTAATTTGCTAAGAATCTAAGATGTTGCTTTATTTTTAGAGGAGCGAAACACAATGGTCATTACCCACCTCTATCACACTCATTCTTACAATGCCATCTTTCTATTACTTGGGATAGAGAGAATGATCTATATGATGTTTGGATACATGTTAGTGGCAAACGCATATATTTTCAAATAATGAAAATACTTGGAAAATTGAGCACAAAATTGGAGGAGCAAGATCGAAAAATGAAAGAGATTAGTTTTGCATTCCAAAACTGATGAATAATGGAAAAACAGAGAAGGAAAGCATTACAATGACACAAGCAAAGAGAAGGAGTACCAAACCTTTTCCTTAGAACCCCATCTTGAAAGAATTAAAATGTTGTCGATAGATTATGCCATGCTCAACAACTACCATATCTACCTATGGAATTCATATCAATTCCTAATGGAAAGTTCCCCGCCTCTCCCTAAAAATTTTGTCATGCTTGGCATTAATTCCATGGAACAGGGGACCAAGGAAAGCAGGGCCAAGAAAAGCATATGAAGAATTTTGTTAGGGCCACGACCTTCAAAGAAGTGGATAAGGATGTATTTCATGCCATATCTCCTATGATATTCAGCAAGGAAGTGATGACATGGTCTAATGCAATTAACTCACATAAGCACTTGAGAGAGGACCTTGTTAGAGAGTTCTAAGCCCAATACTATTAGAATACTGATATGTCGATTAGTCTCCATCATTTGGAACTTGCTAAGCTATATTATTCCAATAGTCTACTTACTAGAGATCCAATTAGTCTGCCTAGTATAGATCCAAAGCTATATGGTAGGCAAGCTCAACCTATGAAAAAGATTAGGTAGTGACAAGGAACATATGACATGTCTATAGTTGATATTTGAAAGTCTTGCTAATCCACATTTTCACTAGCATAAGGGATGCAAGAATGTTGGATGAAGAGGAATTAGCTCCTTCATAGGAAAGTGATGATGAAGAGAGACTAGCAAGGCCAAGCAAGTATGAAGTCTCAGAGCAAGAGTGGTGACAAAGCCCAATAGTAACCTATAGGACTCACATGTCAAGCCCAAAAAAGCCTTAACATAAGAGGCCTTGCCACCAATTGAATTTAGAAGATAAGAAGGAATCTTAAGCACTAGTGATGCTTAGATTGTGGTCATATCTTTAGTGTTAGAGTCTCATTCTTTCCTTTTTCATAAGTCTAAGTCTCATGTAGCCTTGCTCATTAATAAAATCTTCCTTACACTAGTTCTTTTATGTACTCTTTTATTTTATTTTTTTGAAATGGTTCTATCCTACGATGAGTACAAGCCCAAAAAATAAAATAAAAAAGAGAGGTGACCAAGTTGAAAAACCTAAAGAGGCAAGCTAACAAAATGAGAGGAAAGAAATTTAAAAAAAAAAGTGCCAAGCATTTCAATCTCATGATTGAAAAGTGAAAAAATAAAAAATTTCAAAAAAGTCATGTAACATATGCATGCAATTCTAAAGGACATGCCTAGAATAGGAGGCTTCTTTGGTAACCTACATAAATTCACCCTCTAAATCCAAAAGTTACCACTTAGAACCTCTTGACCCATTGAGCGTATTTCTTCCGTAACCAAGTTTGAACTAGCCTAAGAGTGGGAGTGTGACATCACTGATGTTGTAGCATCAATATGAAAGCCAACAATCCCAAGAAAGTGTGGACCAAATTCACTAGTTATACTACGTTGGTCCCCCCCCCCCCAAAAAAGAGAAACAAGGTAAAGAAACATAATTGTTGGTTCATGTACTCCCATATCAAATGCATACTTGGGATTCTTATAAGGGTTATTTAAATCTTCATAGTGGTTTCCTTACTTTGATACCTTCACCTCAAACGTACCTTGAAAAGTCTTCCTAGAGACATCCCTTCTTGAAGGAGTGCTTAGATTGAAATTCCACTAAACTAACTAAAATGGTAAAAAATGCCACTCAATTATTTTTGAACTAATTCATGCCACTATACTTTAATGAAGCTAACAAGTGCCATTTATAACTAGTTGTCAAAGGTAATGCATTAGCATAATTTTATTTGCTAGTAAGACACATGGCATTAGGCCTGGATGAATATTTTTTAAATGTGAAAAAGACAATGATACTCTCTCTCTCTCTCTCTCTCTCTCTCTCTCTCTCTCTCTCTCTCCCCCCACCTCTCTTCCCTCTATTAAAATGTGTCTTACTTGCTTCACTCAATTCGCTCTCATACTTTCTCACCTTACTAATTCCATTTTAACCTAATTCCTCTAACTCCTATAAAAAACGATAGTAAAAATAACAAAACACAATGATCCCCTACATTATCATTCTCTCCCTCATCCAATAGCTTATTAACCTCAAAATTCAACCTTTTGTCTTTCTTCTTCAACACCTTCATACTTTCTTTCTCAATTTCTCTATCTTATCTAACTTTCTACAACCTTTCAGTTTCATGAGACAAAGATGAATGCTAAAATGGAGCATGAACTTTGTTTCTTTTGGACCCAAATTTCAATGTTGCCAGAACTTCACTGATTGAGAACTTGAAACTCCATCAATTCCTAATTGAAATTCACTGCTAACAATCTAAAACTCAGTGCATATCTTTGAGCAATGCATGAGGCTATCCATATTAAGACTTAAGGATCATAACCTGACCATTATCTTTCGCATGTCTAAAGCTCAACATTTCTTGATGTTAGAATTCACCTGCACTTGCTCATTTTAAGACTTGAAGTTCGACACTTGTCCTCTCCTATTACGAAATAGAGTAATTCTTCGAGACAGATAGTTACTACGAGCTAAAAGGGATAGATGACTATGTGCACAAATCATCCTAAGCTTCTCTAATGTGCTTTGTCCTCACTCACACACTATCTAAAAAAATATCCTCAGAGGTCACCCATCCCAAGACATAGCAACTTTGCTTAACTTTGAAGTTTTTAAGACTGAGCTTCCAAAATAGGCATTTGTACTTTTGGTGATATAGGTAGTCACTTTAAATCCTTTAAACCTTAGTTTTTCATATTACTCAGGGTATTACGTTCATTCCCACTTTAAGAACACTATATTTTCATTGTTACATAAACTAGTTAGCTTCGAGGTGCTCTTGGCCATTCACTTGTAGAATCCTCCTCTAGTAGGCAACTCCTTGAGGGTCTTTTTTGAAGGGGAGTAAGTTTGAAGAATAAGAGTAAATAAGAGTACGGAGGAGTAAAAGTAAGGAGAAGTAAATAACAATAAAGTGCTCACCTTGTTTGGGAGTTTAAGAAGAGTAAGGACTTACCCTTGTTTGGAAGAATAGGAGAGTAAGTAAGAGTAAATAAAATAAATGACATATATACCCTTGACTTTATTTACGTACTCATGCTCTTTGTATCTTTTATCTTCTCATAATATTTCATTTTCCAAGTTCAACGTGCTAATATGCACATCTAAAAATCATATAAATTTTTTTGTTTTATAAATTTTTATGCATGTACTCCTCTCAATATCAATAAATTTATGAATAACAAAAAATTTACAAAGTATTTACCCCATGAACTAGAATGTCATCTACTCAAACCAACTCTCTCCTCTCTTTACCATTTATCCAAAATTGCAACCTAAACATTCCTATCACCATAGTACCTCATAATCATATACATCGCCATTGTTTCGATAAGACTTCATAATGATACTTTATAATCATACATATCCAGAAGCTTAAACGCCTAAATAGCAAATAATATACAAATAATAAGATTTTGAATGTTAGGTACCATCCATGCCAATTATCATCAAATGGCATAACATAGAAGTAAAGAAGATCATTGTCATAGAGGAGCAATGGCAATAGGCCATGGTCTAACCCCAGCACTCACAAAATACCAATAATACACTAATGTTTAGCAAAAGCCTTACTTTGGTGGAGGATCACATGGTAGCCTTTGAAATCTGCATCATTGTCTTTAAAAACATCCTTATGTCTTGCCTTTGAACTTGCAAATAAAGCCTTCAACTTTTCAGGATCATCTATGAGATACACATAAGCCTCTGTAATGGCATCATCAACAAGCCTTATTTCTTCCACAAGGATCCAAACTTTCGACTCATCTATGATAAGGTGAGTTGGCTTTACTAGTTCTGCTATTAATTTCATTATAGCATTAGCAACTGTCTTGAACATATTATTTAAAACCTCAAGTTCATTGTCATATACTTAATTTTAGTTTTAGCCTTTTTTGATGACATCTCTGCCTACAGTTTCCAGCACTTGCTTCAAGAGGGGAAGCACTTTCTTTTTCACTTTCCTTTATAGTTTTTTTGCATTCTCACAATGACAGAATCAGCAGTGACATTATTTTCCAATAAGATTTCATTTTGGCTAACTAACATATCAAACTCTTCAATTGAATCAACACATTGAGGTTGGGAAGGGTTTTTTTTTTAGCTGTCATTTCAACAGCAGTTTCAGCTCTGTCTCCAATTGCTCTGTCCACTCCATATACTTTAGCATGGGAAAGCCTTGGTCCTATACTTGGCAGCTTCGGGCGTTGCCTAAAATGTTATGTGAAAATGTAATTTTTAAAAAGCACAAAACAACACTCTCCTAAGCCAGCTATATTCTGTTCTCCATAAATGATCATGTTAACCCCCCCAAAAAACCCAAGCAATCATTAAAGTGGAACAAAAAGGTATCATTATTCAATGAAAGGCTCACGAGTTGAACTATTAGGACTATAACAAAGGAAAAGTATGAGTACCTTAATCAAGTTCTACCATACTTCAGGCTCTGCCTCCTAAATACTAGTGCTAGAATTGTACCCAAAGCCATTTGAACCATCTTTGAAGATAACATACCAAGGAGCAAACTTTTTTTTTTTCATGTTCTTGAAATGAGTGACAATTTTTGTCCAGACTCTTACCAGGAACTTCTCCATTAATTCAGCTGTAAGATTATCATAAGCTTGTGTAGTACAGGTTCCTTCAACTTGATTACCCAACTTAGATTGTTCAATGAGACCATCAAGCAATGCTTTGTCCATAGCTCGTGTCCAAAACACATAATTCATCCTTCACAGTCATCATCGTATCATCAGATTGGTCTTGCTTTTTCTTTTTTGGGATATAATAGCTGTTACAATGTACAAGAGGTACTACAAGTAGCAAATATTAGAAATTTACATTCATTTTTTTAGGAGGGCAGGAAGACAAGCATTTCAAGTGCAAACTGAATAATTTAAAATGTGATAGCAATAAAGAATCCAAAATGGAAAATATGTTTCAATGAAATTACCAGCTAGCTGTAAGAAAACATAAATTCTATCTTCTCAATGTGATGTAATCTAACCACATTGTTGCAGCTATGGAATCTCTTAATCACTCTCCTTCTTTTGCATCCTCCTCACTATGAACTGGTTCACATGGTTCATTGTAACGTTCATATCAGCGTCCACACCCATCAAATAATTATGTATGATATTTTAAGCGAGAATGATTTCCTTTTTAGTTCCAACACCATAAAGTAGTTCATTCCCACTTGACTACATTGGAAATCTCTTTTTTAGGGCCCCAAATGTTCTTTCAATGCTGTTTCTCAATGAAGAATGTCAACGATTGAATAATTCATGGGGGTTTTGAGGTGGGTCTCCTGAGTACTCTTTCAAATGATAATGAGTTGATCTATATGACATAATTAACCCACTCTTGATCATGAAGCCAGCATCTACGAGATAAAATTTTCCTAAAAAGAGAATACTTGTCAAATATAATAGAAACACGCATTAAAATATACATACGCTCATGTGTGTGTGTGTGTGTGTGTATATATATATATAAGAGTAAACGTATGCATGTATAAATGCTAAAAAAATGACCTAGAGGAATTCTAAGAGGATAAGTTCTTATTAAACCACTTTTTAATATCCTTGAGTCTAAAGTAATTCCTTCCCAACTGGCAAGCACATAAGTGAATTTCAAGTCAAATGTGCATGTAGCTAACACATTTTGGGTGGGATACTCTTTTCAACCTCGATATCTCTTAACAAGCACTATAGGAACGTTTGCACGAATATGGGTTCCATCAATTGCCCCAACACAGTTCTGATATTAAATATGTGACGCTATTATTCTAACTTATTACATATATATATTTTTTAAAGACCCAAAATTTGATACTAGATGTTTACCTTAAAATAAGGGAAAAACCTATGGCTGTTTGAAAGTTGTGGAGGAGTTTGTGAGCCATCTGGTTGTTAAAAGAAGAGTTCCTTCGATTCTATGATAAACTCCAAGATTCTATGAAAATGTCGACTCACTGTTTCACTAGATCTTCAAAATAGAGTTTTAGATGGTCGATTCCTTAAGTTTTGTGAAGCAACTATCAAAAACTTACAACTTGTTCCACAACACTAGCTCATTGGGTCGGTCGAAGGCCATCCTTTTCTTGTAATATTCCACACAAATTTATGAAAGCATTTAGGCACATTCTAAAGAGCTCATGACATTTTGCACCACTAACAATATCATTCATAACCATTTGTCTACTTCTAGCTCTATCTTCATTGTCTTCTATATTATGTTCTACTAGAATTCGACATCTACGTCTATTTCTATTCAATATCCATTTTATCATGCATCAATAAATCAGCAAACAACTAAGTTGAACTGCAACCATATGTTGCAAATGATGGAACATGACAAGACTCTTCCTTTGGTTGTTTCCTTGCTTACGCATGAAACAAATTTTATCAAAGGACAAATGAATGACCCATAAAATCACCTTCAATGACACATTACTGAATTTGATAGCTAAACTACAGACACAACTAACTACTTCAGTAATAATTGAGCTTTAATGGGTTTTCTTTGGTATAATTGGGTTCCAAATACAGATGACACCCCTTTTTACCATTAATTGATACCAGAAAACACTTGCCATGTTCACTAATTCTAGCTTCCTTTGCACACTATTTTCCTGCCCACAAGGAATGAACAATTCCAACTTTTCCGTTCTTTTTTTGTCTCCTACCATCATACATATGCATACTGGCAAAGCAAATCTAATACACACACACACACACACACACACACACACACACACACACACACACACTTATATACATACATACATACATATAAATATATATATGTATATATATGTATATATATACACACATATGTACATACATATATATATATATATATATACATATATATACATACATATGTATGTATATATGTGTATATATATGTATATATGTATATATATATATATGTGTGTGTGTGTGTGTGTGTGTGTGTGTGTGTGTGTGTGTGTGTTCAATGGGATAACATTAGCTAATTGAAAGTAGAATTCAAGGTTCAACCTATTTGACTTTAAACTACAACATTCAATCACCCATCCATTGCATCAATCTCATTCATCTCTTCTAACTCACTCTTTTTTTTAATCCTCCATCATTTTTTTTGGATAGCCTACCTCACTCCATTATCTAGACAAAATTGGAAGAGTAGCAGAAGCACTAGCTAACAACAAAGCTTCTTCAGCAGGAGGTCCATTACAAAGTAGAACAATTTATCTTGAAAAAACTTAATGCAAACACTTGCCCCTCTAGATTAACCACTTATAAACTTGAATTAATATTCCGAGTCGAAACATGCTCCTTTATTTAAATTGAAATTAAACAAAAATTACATAAGAACTAGGGCGATGAACACAAATCAAATAGATAGAATAATAGAAAAAGCAAAGAATTTGGAGAGTGTATCAACTCTCAAGTGATGAAGTTCCAATTCCCAGAAAAAGCAAGCAAAAATCAAAATTAAATTTTGAAAAAAATAAGAAAAGGAAAAGTGGGAAAGAGCATTAGGAGTTCATAGTCAGAGAAAAAAGGCTTTACGCTTTCACACTACGCACCTTTTCAAGTATGAGCTGATGAATCAATGAAGAAGGATTTTAGCTATGAAGTTATATGCAATCATTCCCTCCAAATTACATCCCTGATAGAAAATCAAAACGCAAATCACAAGATAAGAAAAACTCATTGTTAGAAATAAAATCAAAACAAAGAATCAAAAAAAAAAGTTCTGGAACAGAAGAGATGGAGGAGGCATGTGAGATGAGAGAGCCTGCTTTTTGCTGGGGTTGAATGCTCCACCATTTCAGAATGAAGGTCACATAGATTTTTTACGTTGCTAGGGTTTGGTAGGAACAAAAATGGTAAATTACAATTCTAGTCACTTGGTTACTCTTCCTTAAACCCCATTATGAGGAGTAAATAAATGGAGGATTTTGGGGGTTTAGGCGGGGTAAGAATAACTCTCCTTTACTCTCCTTTTTTAACTCCCAAACAAGGTTTGAGGGGAGTACTTACTCTTACTTGTTCTCCTTAACTCTCCCTTATCCTTCATCTAAATAAACCCTAAGGCTTTCCTATCCATTGGTCTAGCACCCAGTCATAGGTCAACTTTAATAGCATTTGTTTCAATAAGGCTTAAAGAATTGAGGTAACTACTCAAATCATTAGAAGTATACTTTGCTTTTCTAGGGAGTCCACTCTTTAGACCTCTATAGTGAGCAAGTTGTGGAATAGTCTTAAGATAGGTGACCTCTTGGGAAGTTTCATAGTTAGTTTGTGAATGAGGACAAAGCATGCTGGATGGGTTCATGGTGATTTATGGACAATTCATCAATCCTTAAAGCTTTTCCTAGCTAATTATTTAGCCCAATAAGAGGTTAGGTCATTGCACATGGTGTCAGAATGAATTTTGTCTTGTTTAAGTTACAGTCTTAATTGCTCTTAATGGCATCGGATATGAGAATGGGCCCTCCACTTTGATCGAGTTTGATTAAGGTGATGGCCAAAGACACTTGGTTATATAATTTTCAATCTTCTCAAAGATCTTTGTCGTATATTCATGATTGACCAAGTTTGTGTGCTCTTCATGTGGATATCTTTGTCAAGCATTCTTCAATCCAAGGTTCTCATGTAATTGAGGTGAGGGCCATGTAACTAATTTAGGGGTTAAGACTCAAGTATGTATGAATGTATGCTTGCTATCCCAAATAAAAATATGCATGTACATTACACAATGATCGAAATGAATTGACTATGTAAAGACGTCATGACCTTGCATGTACATAGTTATCCATTCTAAGTTAAAGGATCCACTCATACTATGTGGGGTCAAATTCATTAGGCAAAGCATATTAAAGGAAATGGTGAATGAATGGCCAAAGGACTGGGCGCAAATAAGGTGCTTGTTGAAGTTTGTGCTAATACATTTTGAAGGTTTAGGGCTACAGAGTTAAGCTAGGTTATGAGGTGTTAGCTACTAAGGGTAGGAAATCTTTTCTTTAATTAAGGAGTAAACTTTGATTTTCGATCAGAGTGCTCCTATTCTAATGAAGAAGCAATGATTTCGTAGTAAGAGAAGCTCAAATTGTGCACAGATAAAGTCCTTATTTCTAATAGAAGTACTTTTTTCTTGCCTCAATAGAAAATCTTTGACTTTGCGAGATAAGCCCCTAATTAGATTGATTGGATTTTCTTATTTAATGGAAGTTGATATTATGTAGGAAAATATGGTTATTCTAATGTTAGGAAATAAAATGTTTATTCTATAGAAAGTCCTAATACTGCAGGGTGATTTAGGGGAGGCTGGTATAATTTAAAGGGGAAAACTACAACTTGAAGATGCGGCAGATAGAGAGTGAGTATTTGACTCTTAAACTTGCAATCATGGCTGATATGAAAACCTTAGGTTTTTAGAATTATGAGGCTATATGAATTATAGCTGGGGAGAAAAGACTTCGGTATGTTAACATAGATGTACAGCTTGTTCAAGTTTAATTTGATTGGAATAGATAGGAGAATACTTCTTTATCCTGAAAAACTAAGTTGATATTTTATTTTTTTTCCATTCCTTTTCCTTAACTCACCTTCATAAGCTTTCATATTCCCACTTTTGCAGAACTAGGATGTGCAATTTCAATGAGTACTTGGATTAAAATGCAAATTAATCATCCAAAAAGGTAAAATATGTCACTCAATTATTTTCGAGCTAATGTATGCCACTAATCTAATTGACAAAATTTAAAATGCCATAGTGTCCATTTTTAATGGCTGTAGTAGGTTAAAATATATATTTTAATTATTTTTTGTGAGGTTTATGAATGTTACATGAGAAATAAAAGGAAAATAAATTAAGAATTTTGTAGAAGTAAATACAAGACCTAAATACGAGACTCCTTCCCATTTTTAACTCATTATATTCTCCTTTCATCCCCAAATAAAGCACGTAGGGTTTGATTTCAAAACACTGACAACATTAATCCACTCAAAATCAACTAGAAGTTGCAAATTTGACTTGATAAATTGCATAACCCACACAAAATCAAGCCTAAAGAAACCTAAAAAAATGCATGATTCTTCTGGTCGAAGTCCCAAGCATGCTTGTAGAATTTGGCCCTCTTAGACTACAAGAGGTTTTATAATGCCAATGGTGATGGATTTGATTGCGAAAAATGAGACCCAGAGTCTTATACATCTTTTATTTATTCACACAGGTCAGTATGAGAGTAAGCCGATGCCAAGCTCCAGGTACCAGAGTGCCAAGCTTCGAATCAAGCAAGTGAGTACACAATGCCACTTACTCTGATCTTTGCCTTACTCAACCTCATTTAAGATTAGGGACCAACTGTAGACACCCAAAAATGTTTTAATTTTACAAAAAGGCCAGTGGCAAAGTTTTATACCCAATCTGTATGCTCATGGGCCCTAGTGAAATAACAAAGACCATAAGTAGGACAATAGCCTAACTAGACTATAAGCACTGCTCATCAGTTGGGCCAGGTGTAAACACCAACTGGTTCACTTTTCAAGAAACCACGCGATATCCTTTTCAAGAAATTGCCCGTATCCTTTTCAGGAAATCAGGTTTCAAGTTTAGGAAGCCAATCGATTTACCCGGTATAGGTAGATAAGTTGCTATTCTTATTTTAATAGGGCTATTTGTCAGTGACAAGACATAAAAGGTATTTGTTTTCCCAAATTTTTATCCAAACCAACCTACATCTTATCCTTGAAGTACTATAAATAAGAAAGGGGCGACCCCTAGGGGTCACATAGGTTGGTGGAACATAAACAGACAAATAGATTCTGGGTAAAAAAAGCCAAAGTAAGTTATTATTTTACTAGATTACGAAACTAATGAGATGGGCTAACATAAGGGCACTAATCCTTCAAACTCACCTTTCTTTTTTGCCCTTGTTTTTTTCTTTTTTTATTTTATTTAGATTTTGTATTTTTCCAAAGGTTGTAATTTGGGTTAATTAATCTGACAGTTTGTCCACTGTAACATTTCATTTATGCATTCTTTCATTGAAATTTTACAATTTTATAGTTTTGCAATCATTAATTTATTGCCTACTTATTTGAAAAAGTTTTACATTTAGTTTTTTTTGCTCCTCCAATTTAGCAAGTAGAGACTGTGAGTGATGATGGATTGCTTTGCAATGCACTCGATCTTGGTGTTGTATCTTCACCACTAAATTTGAATCTTTTTGTTATAGCTAATGAAGGGACCATTCGACAACATTCTTCTATTTTGCACTGGTTCATTCTATTGCCTATTCAAATCAAGTCCCAGTAATAGAAGTAGTTAAAACAACTTTTGTTTGTTTTTGCAAATAGAACTCATTGGTGACTCCACTTCCTCTAAAAGTTCATTATAAAAAAGACAAAAGATATTAGCAAGCACACCCAAACAATGAGCCATTCATGAGAGATGGAACCTATCTGAGCCACGATCCTTATGGTCCTACTAAAATTCACATTCAAATATATATTAAGTTGTCAAAGTGGACCAATATTGTTTAACCAATTAAAGAGATATTTGTGTTTCATGAGCCAAAATCGTTGTAAGAATTCACAAGTGTTAGAAATAACGGGCCAAGCACTAATGAAAATGATTCTAAATTTGTGCTCTGTGCTTAACTTGCTATTTTAAACCTTTTCACTCTATCCAACTTGTATACGATGTAGAGCAGAATGCCATATTCACTAAGATTGATAAGAACAAAAGATCAATGGTAAAGCATCTCCTTCTATCATATAAGGAAATAGGGTGTTAGGGGTTGATTCTCCAAGGTTTTTGTTAACTTGAGACCTTTAAAGAGCCTTAATTAAGTTAAGATGGGTCTCGAGGCAGTTGATAGCCCTCAATAAAGAGTTTAGGAAATGTTTGCATCGTCATATTTTTATTTCACTTTCCAACATTCTTTCTGGAATTTCACTTAAATTTTTGGCTCAGCTTTGAAGAAGTAAATAAGTTCTAATTTTTGTGAATGTTATATAGTTGGAAATCCCTATATGTCTAGTTTTCGATAAGCTATAGTATGCCTATAAACTTTTTAGGTCAAATCCTCAAGTGCACAGTATAGCTCTATCTAGTGACTGATGAGTATGGATTGATCCCACAGAGTACTTACTTTGAAGTACCGAGCAAATATAATCACCTAAGTGAGGATAATGATACGAATGATTTAACTAAACACTATGAATTTAGTAAGACAAGCTCGACGTTAAAAGCCTTAGGTGGGAACTAACCATACTATTATTTCCAATAATCAGTTACTTATTCCTTAGCACTTGCTTATGGATGAGTTTGGAATGATTAGATTGCAAGTTAAAGCCTATCTCTTCCCTCTTTCAAGCGTGAAAGACTAATCCAATAACATTAATGACCTATTTTCATGGTTCTTATAATCAAAGGATTACATGGCAAATAATTATCAAAATTCAATTAAGATTCTAATTATTCTCATACATAAATATTAACCGTGCACTAAGCAATGATAGGAAGAGGTCATATCTTTCAATGCTTCCTTAAACCTGAATAAGGTTTTGATGAAGGCTTTTTCAAGCCTTTGATCGAGGATGTAGTGAGCAAAGTGAAATTATAATTCTCAAGCATGAAAAAAGCTAGATAGGGTGATGGATATGCCAAGGAACTGAACTCACACTCAAGGAGGAATGCAAGCTAAGCTAGAACAAATTGATTTTTAAACTTAAGTTCAATGGAATCCAAATGGAATAAGGGGGAGAGATAGAAAATAATCTTGAAACTTGGATTCATAAACACCAGCAAGATCAAGGTTAGGGCCCTAAAACTTAGATTAAGATACAGAAACACCACTTAATCAAGCTTAGGACTTTACTTGAACACCACCTTATTCAGCCTAAGCAAGGATAAGCCAGTTAAGTGTTTTGGTTTCAAAGGAGCAATGCTCTCTTTCTCATTCAAAGGTTATGCAAACTGGTTACAAAATGAAGCTGCCTAAGGCCTTATACTCACGTGCACAAGCTGTCTAGTTAGACTAGGAGGTTTCTTCCAGGTTAGGAAACCTCTTAACCTAGCTCAAAATCAGCTAAGCTAAACTGAAACCAAGCTTAGTGAAAACAAAGTACAAAGCTTACTTAATCAAACTAATTACAATCCTTAAGTCTAGTTAACCATTATGTTTAAGCCTAAACTCAACATTAAGTATGTACTTAAGCAAGGTATGAGGTGCCTTCATGTGGAAGAAAAGGAGAAAAGTAGTTGGTTGCTTTTTACTTTACGGCCAGCTAATAAGAATGTTTCTCCCTTACCCTCCTTGTTCTTCATTGATTCTTCATTTGGCTGACTTGAAAGGCTTATGATTGCATCCAAGCTTCCTTTATTGCCTAATGATGCTATTTGGATATGATTGGAAGGCAAGAAGATCAGCAACACTAAATGCACCGATCGGCTTCTCTCGAGCAGTTTCCAAGCAGTTTTGGGATGGCACATTTCTCAGCCAAAAAATGGGCATAAATTAGATTTCCTTACATGAAAGGAAACCTTAGGATGTCTCCTAACTCCCAAATTTAGGTTTATGATCTCATTTGATGCCCAAAAACCCAACTAACTCAAACCCATTAGAACCGGGTTCCAACGAGCACGGTTTGCCAAAAGGACCTGGTTTTTCAATTTGTACTTGACTCAACTTGATTTTCTTGGTTGGAGTAGGTAGATAGCATTCGGGGAATCAAGATATGTAAAAATTAGGACTGGAACCTCAACGAGGCCTAAGTAATTAAGAACACAAAATCGGGTTTGAAATCTGCCTTGAACCCGAGTGCATCTGTTTGTGTCCTTTGCAAAATGTGAGCAATCCTTTCAACTTTAAACGTTGAGTTAGGACTCCCTGGACTTGTTTGAGCATCCTAGTTGAGTTGGCTAGGTAGGACTCCATCATCCTCTACTTGTTGAAAAGATTTGATCCTCAAATATGCTAGGTAGTCATCTGGAAGATAAGGGTTTAAATCTGCCAGATTGAATATAGAAGAAACTCTAAAGTCTCCTGGTAAATTGACCTTATAAGCATTGTCATTCAACTTTTCCAAAACCTCAAATGGACCTTCAGCTCTTGGCATTAGCTTGTTCTTGCGTTTTTAAGGAAAACGTTCCTTTCTTAAGTGTATCCAAATGAGGTCTCCATGCTGAAATACCATCTTTCCCCTATACTTGCTAGCTTGGGCTTGGTATGATGCATTAGTCTTCTCTATTATGCCCTTGATTAATTCATGGAGCTTCAGGATCTCTTTTACGCTTGTTGCGACATCCGCGCTTGGCTTTTGGTCTAAGGGCTATAGTGAGATCAAATGGGCTAAGGGGACCAATTTGATAGACCACTTTAAAAGGGGATAGACCAATAGAATTGCTAAGGGCCTTGTTGTAAGCAAATGCAGCATATGGCAAGAGGAAATCCCAAGCTTTGGCATGAGGTTTAATCAAAGCTCTTTGAAGTGTTCCTAAGGTTTGATAGTTAACCTCAGTTTACCCATCAGTTTAGGGTTCATAAGTGCTACTATACTTGAGTTTAATACCTAATTTCTTCCACAAAGTAATCCAGAAGTGACTAAGAAACTTAGTGTCCCCATCAAAGACAATGGATCTAGGAATACTATATAATCTGGTCACCTCTTTGAAGTACAACTTTGGGATATGTGTAGTATCATTGGTCTTGTTGCAGAGAATGAAATGTGCCATCTTAAAAAACTTATCCACCACAACAAAGATTAAATCCTTGTCCGTTTGGGTTTTAGGCAAGCCTAGAATGAAGTACATGCTTACATGCACCCAAGAGAGCATAGGGACTGGTAGGGGTATGTAAAGGCCATGGAGAAGAGAATGGCTCTTAGCCACTTGGCATGTACTATACCTCATCAAGATGTCCTGGACGTCCTTCTCCATTCCTGGCCAGTAGTAATGTTCCCTTAACATGATCAGAGTCTTGGACTCTCCATAATGGCCAGCTAAAGATCCTCTATGCACCTCTCTAATCAAAAGCTCACAGGTGCTACACTTGGGAACACACCGCTGAACAGAAAGCCCTCCTGGACTAAGAAACCTCCTTTGGGGTGCTTTTGGCACACAGAAAACAACTCCCCAAAGTCTTCATCTTCAGCATGCAAAAACTTTAGATGCTCAAAACCAAGTATACAAGCATCTAACTAGAATAGGAGCAAGTACCTACTAGATAGTGCATCGGCTTCTTGATTGAGTTTCTTGGACTTGTGCTTGATTGTAAAGTAAAATGACTAGAGATAGTCAAACCATTTGGCATGGTGTGAGTTCAACTTATGCTGGCTTGAATATACTTGAAAGCCTTATGATCAGAATACAAAATAGACTCACTAGCCACAAGATAATGACTCCAGTGCTCATGACAACGCACAATCACGTAAAACTCTTTATCATAGGTGGAATACTTTTGTCTTAAATTGTACAATTTCGCACTAAAAAAGTCCAAAGGTTTACCTTCCTGAGTAAGAACACCACCTATAACAACACAAGATGTATTTCATTTAATCGCAAAGACTTTCTCAAAGCACAGCGAGGCAAGTACGGGTGCTTGAGTTAGGGGTCCACTTAAATGATGTACCCTTAATCACCTCTGTCATAAGAGCCATAATGATACTGAAGGTTCTTATAAACCTTCTGCGAAAAGAAGCAAGGCTATGAAAACTTTGTATGTCGTGTATGTTTTGTTGATCTGGCCATGTCTGAATGGGTTCTAGCTTGCTCTCATCTACCTTAATACCTTCATTAAAAACAATATAACCTAAGAAACCTCATGAGTTAGAAAGGTACATTTCTTAAGGTCAGCAAATAACTTCTCTCGTTCAGGAACTAACATAATCTGAGTAAGATGATGTCAATGCTCTTGCTGGCTCTTGGAGTAAATCAAAACATCATCGAAATATGCAACCATAAATTTCCCATTGTAAGGTCTGAATACTTGATTCATTAACCTCATGAACATACTAGGAGCATTGGAAAGACCAAATGGCATAACTAGCCACTCATATGACCCTCCTTTAGGCTTCAATTCTGTCTTTCATTCATCTCCCTCTCGGATTCTAAATTGGTAGTATCCATTCCGAAGATCTATCTTTGAAAACACTTGTGAACCATGCAATTCATCTAGCATGTTCTTAAGTCTAGGTATGAGATGTCCGTACTTGATTATAATCTTGTTAATGGCACTGCTATCCACACACATATGCATCTTACCATCCTTTTTGGGAACTAGAAAAGCTGGTACGGCACAAGGGCTCAAGGACTCATGTACTAGCCTTTGGACATTAGTTCCTGAACTTGGCCTTGGATCTGCATGGTTTCTTAGGATTCATCCTATATGTTGGCTTATTTGGAAGGACAGAACCTACAATAAGATCAATGTGGCATTGGATGTCTCTATTGGGAGGTAAACTAGTGGGGATCTCCTTTGTAAAAAGTGATAAAAATGGGTGACTAGGGAAATAGTTATGGGGTGGCTTGGCAAGGGAGTTTCTGCCTCTTCTTGAACGTTCAAAATCCACTTTTTAAAAGCTTTAAACTCATGATATGAGGCCTTTAAAAAGTGGTTCAATAAAAGTGAGAAGTAAATTAGAATGTTCTAGTCTCTTTTAAGGCTTACTTTTTTGGAGCTCTGATGGAGATAAAGGAACCAAGGTATTCTTCTTCTATTCTTTAGAAAAGGAGTATGTATTCAAGAATTGATTGTGCATTATCTTCCTATCATAGAACCAAGGCCTTTCTAGTAAGATATGGTATGCATATATGGGGATTACATTGCATCATAACTCATCCTAGTAGTTCTTTCCAATAAAGAGAGAAATGAGGCACCGGAAGTTAACTTATAATCCCTTACTTTGGTTTAACCATTGGATGTTGCATGGGGGGTGGGCCGTGGCTTGCAAGCCTAGTTTCTCGATCATGCAAAGAGAAACTACATTGGTGCAACTCCCACCATCTATAATCAGAGAACAAACTCTCCCTTAATCATACGCCGGGTATGAAATATGTTTTCCCTTTGCTCGTCTTTAGCACCCTTCTAGCCACTCAAAACTCTTCTCAAACCAACATCTCACCCTCATCTGTGTCCTCCTTTACTTCCTCTAGGGTTTCCTCAAGATTGCCCTAAACATCCTTCTCATTTCCCTCCTCAATCTATTGCTCTTCCATAGCTTTCCATTCGGCTAGTGTGATCACTTTCCGATTAGGGTAGTTTGCAATAATATGGCCAGGCCCTTGACATTTAAAGCACCCTCTTGTGCTTATAGGACTAGGATTGGGTCTATTTAGAGGTGGTTGGCTCTTTTGTAGAGTTTGGGTTCTTTGTGGAATGGAAGGGGAAGGATTTGTAGGCTTAGAAAATGGGTTAGGGCTCCTATTGTTAAAGGGTGGGTTTCGGGCTAGAGGTTTTGTAAACTCATGTTTAAAGGGCTGTTATGTTTTCCTTTGTTGCTTAACATTATGAGCAAAGACATATCCCTCATAAAAGGTAGTGAATGGTTGTAATTCAACCACATTAGCTTACTTGGGCTCAAGCCCTCCCGACTATCTAACTATGGTTTGTTCCTTAGGTTCCTGAATGTCATATTTAATCATGAGTTTCTCAAACTCACGTGTGCATTCCTCAACATTTAGGCTACCTTGAGTAAGGTTATGAAGCTGGGAATAGTGATCCTGAATGTAGGTGGGAGGAAGGAAACGTGACTTGAGTTTTGCCTTCATTTTCTCCGAAGGTCTAGTCTTGCTTTTCCTATTCCTAACCCTTTTGGCCCATAGGTTAGTCCACCATAAGGAGGCCTACTTTCTCAGCCTAAAGGACACCAAATTGACCTCCTTATCCTCAGCAACTTCCTTGTATTTAAAGATCCTCTCAACCATATGCATCCACTTAAGGAACCCATTAGGATCAAGTTTGCTCTCAAATTCTGGAATCTCAACTCTACAGTCATTAGAGTTGGCTTGGAATCTTGGGTCAATGCTTATTCTCCTTACTGGTTTATCCTCACTAAATGAACTTAAAGGATTGTTTGCTTCTTCTTCCTCTTCATGACCTCACCGAGTAAGTTCTTCACACACCTTTTGCTTTTGTTTCATGAAGGTACCAAGTTATTTCCTTAAGTACTCATTTTGAGCTTTAAGTTCTTGATTAGAATCCTTAAGTTCTTGATTGGAAATAGAAATGGCTTGATTGTTCTTTAAAACAGCATCAAGTTTCTCTTCTAAGCTCATGCTAGCACTCATGGTGTAACCGGCTAGTTTGGAACTGAATGGGGTTTGTGTTTATTGTGTTTGGGGATGATTTTGGAAGTGTGGGGGTGAATACTAGGGCATGAAGAAACTTAGGTCTGATACCAAAGGTGATGGACATGCCAAGGAATGAAAGTCACACTCAAGGAGGAATGCAAGATAAGCTAGAATAAACTGATTTCTAAACTTAAGTTCAATGGAATCTGAATCGAATGAGGGGAAAAGATAGAAACTGATCTTGAAAATTAGACACAGAAATAACCCTAAGACCAAGGTTAGGGCCCTTAAACCTAGATTAAGATATAGAAACACCACTTAGAATCAAGCTTAAGACTTTAGCTGAACACCACCTTCCTCGGCCTAAGTAAGATAAGCAAGTTAAGTATTTTAGTTTCAAAGAAGCAATGCTCTCTTTCTTATTCAAAGGTTACACAATCTGGTGCAAAATAAGGCTCCCTAAGGCCTTATGCTCACATACATAAGCAGCCTAGTTAGATTAGGAGGTTTCTTCTAAGTTAGAAAATCTTTTAACCTACCTTAAAATTGGCTAAGCTAAACTGAAATCTAGCTTAGTAAAACAGCAAAGTACAAAGCTTGCTTAATCAAACTAATTACAATCCTTGAGTCTAGTTTACCATTTTGTTTAAGCCTAAACTCCATAGTAAGCATGTACTTAAGCAAGGGAGCAGCTGCCATCATGTGGAAGAAAAGGAGAAAAGTAGCTGGTTGCTTTTTGCTTTATGGCTAGCCAATGAGAACACTTCTGCTTTTATTGGTTCTACATTTGGATGACTTGAAAAAGGCTCATGATTGTGTCCAAACTTTCTTTAACTAACTAATGATGCTTCTTGGAAATGATTGGAAGGTAAAAAGATCAGCAACCAACAAACACACCAACTAGCTTCTCCTGGGCAGTTTGCAAGTAGTTTTGGGACGCCGCATTTCTCAGCCAAAAAGTGGGCACGAATTGGATTTCCTCACATGGAAGGAAACCTTAGAATGTCTCCTAGCTCCTCCAAGTAAAAATTCAGGTTTATGACCTCATTTGATGCCCAAAAACCCCAACTAACACAAATTGGTTAGAATCGAGCTCTAACCAGCATGGTTTGCCGAAAGGACCTAGTTCTTCAATATGTACTTGACTTAACTTGATTTTCTTGATTGGACCAGGTATATAACATCTTAAGGAACCAAGATATGCAAAAATTAGGGACTTGAACCTCAAGGAGGCCTAAGTAATTAAGAACATAAAACCAGGTTTGAAATCTGCCTTGAACCCAGGTGCATTTGTTTGTGTCTTTTATAAAATGTGAGCAATCCTTTGGACTTTAAACATTGAATTGGGACTCCTTAGACTTGTTTGAGCATCTATATTGGCTTGGCTAGGTAGGACTCCATCACAAGGGTAATTGCTGACTACCAAAGCATAATAGGAGTCAGTCTCAACCTATGTTTGGATTTCTGACCTTTAATCATAGTTTTAGTATGACCAACATATTTGGAATTTGAAAGCATGATTGATATGGCATCAATTAAACAAAAGATTAAGGGAGAGATTAGAGAACAACCTTTAATAATCTTCAAATTGAAAAAAACTGAAAGCTTTGACTCATAATGCTTAAACTTGAATCAATTATGTACCAAAATTGTAAAGAAAAACATAAAGCCTATTGCTTTTAGTGAATAAAAGCATAACCTATATAATAACACTATTATCCATTCATAGTTGTAGCCAAAAAGGGGGCACGGCCATGCCCATGGCCATGAGTAGTCATGTCACTGTAAGGCTCTTAAAAGTCAATTGGGGATGCATGGGCACCCATGTCCACCTCCTAGAGCCTTCTATAAGACTTTGCTAGGAGGATGGCAGGGGCAACTGTGTCCTCTTGCTAGTCTCAACTTTTATTGCTTTTTTATTAATTTGACATCGTCTTCCATTGGCCACGGGTGGTCCCATCAAACCTTGAGATTTTCCTTCATGCTATGTTACTCTTTCTTAATAACTCATCAATGCACAAGTCTCTCAATTTGAAGGTGAAAACACCTAAAAATAGGAGAATTGCTCAAGTAAGATGAACACAAATGGAAGGAGATTGAAGCTTTTATTTTGTAAATACATGAGAGGTTGGTTGCTTGTTTGTTGATAGTATGGAATCTCTCCCCCACTGGGTCTATGAGGAATAATACGGATGGCTCTATGTTAGTGGAATAATAGTGATATCTATGGGTGGCAATCCCAGTTGACAAGAAACAAGTCCTAGTACTTGCTTGTTATAGTAAAGAATGGGAGATGAAGTAAGGATTTCTAAGGCAAGTGCTGCTATACAGGGTCTCAAGCTGGCTAGAATACTAATGGCGGTCCACTTATTAAAGACTCAAAGATTAAAGCTTAATTATGTTAGTGCTTTTATTAGGGATTGTTTGTGAACATTGGATTCCTTTTCATCATTTATGCTCAGTGATATTAAGAGTGCTATTAATAATGCAGCTCATGATACTATAAAATTAACCTTTCAATTGGATAATGATGGAGATCGGTTGAGAAGGGGACCTAAAGTCACCTTATCTCTCATTAATGCTGAGAAACCTTGTAACATTGTTCAATTTTAATAGAATCACCCCCCTTTTAGATTTTACAAAAATAATAAATAGAGAAAAACTTTTAAAGTTTTACTAAATCAAGTGAAATGACTAAGGATAAATGGTGAAAATAGGGAGGAATATCAAAGGTTTATCAATATTCCATATCCATTGTACGAGAAAAGGGTGAGTATTTAGATAGGACACTGACATTTAGCACTCTTAAACGTTTGATCAAGGAATGTAGTCCCTAAGTTTCATACTCAATCCTTGGTAACGATGAACCTAGCGGCCTTTTTTTCCCCAATGAGAGGGATGAAAGAGGGGGATCCTCTTTCCCCTTATATATTTATTTTGTGTATGAAAGCCTTGGACCATATGTTTATAAGAGAAGCCAATTCTTTGAAATGTGGAGTATGAGTTAAGATATGCCCAAATACTATCAAAATTCCATGCCTAGATTTTGTATACGACTGCTTCCTTTTTTGCGTAACCAATTCAGAAATATTTTATAAACTCAAAAGTATCCTAGACTTCTTTTCCTTAACATTTGGACAGTTAGTCAATTATCATAAATCTATATTGACCTGCTTATGAAATGCCACTTTCATGCACAAGTAATTAGTGATAGCAATATCTAATATTTCGCATAGAGAGTTTGAAAAAAAAATATTTGGGATTCCCTACTATTTAGGGTCGCTCCACTATCTCAACCTTTCAATGAATTATTAACAAAGAAATCATAAAGCTAGAAAAATGGAAAGCAAACTTCTTATCCAAAGTAGGTAGGACATTTCTGAACCAATCACATCTGGAAGAACTTTCAGTACACACAATGCAATGCTTTGAATTACCACAGGATACGAGTAGGTATTCAAATAAATGTAACAGAGAGTTTTTCTACAAGAACTCTTATTTAGAAAAAAGGACTACCACTTGTAGCATGGGATAAGATATGTTTGCCCATAAACAATGGTGGGTTAGGCTTGCCGAAAACAGATGATGCCAATAAGGCTTTTCAGTGTAAATTAGCCTAGAAGGTACTTATTAAGGTACATAGCCTCTGGATTCAACATGTAAGGGCGGAAAATAGATGATATCTCCTTATGGTTTGATAATTGGATCAAAAATAGAAATTTAGTTGAGATCCCGAGAGTGGCTGGGGACGGTGTTGCCAAAACTGATGCAAAAATGTGTGATTTTATTCAATGAAACTCAGAAGGTCATGTCCCCAAGATGAGAGAAGTCCTCAATGACCATCCTATTATATAAAAAGATTCAAGGTGTCACTCTATCGATTCATGGAATATGTAACTCCTTCTGTTAGGGGTTGAATAGCTAAGGTAAATTCACTACCAAATCAAGTAGATGGATGATCCATGACATTCAAGCCCATGATTCCTTAACATGATTGTATAAATGGATTTGAAATATTGAAGCTATGCTATAACTCAAAATATTACTTTGGAAACTTTGCCATAAGGCCTTACTTGTGACGGTTGCTTTGCTAAAAAGGGGGATTAATATCAACCAAACTTGCCCCTCTATTCTAGAGATGCAGAATCTATAGAGCATCAGTTTAAAGATTGCCAAATGTTTAATAGGGTTTGGGAGCTAAGAGCAAGGCATAAATGCTTTCTACCATATTTTTATTTTCCATGTGCAATGATCTTTCACAATGTTTACATAAGATCCATTCCTCCCACATCTATGGACTATTTCTAAGTCTAAGAATGCGACTGTTTTCAAGAATGTTGTGATTTTCCACAAGCGATTTATCATCGTGGTATTTGAGAGTTGATCCACAGGGATGTATAAAATTGGGTTACTATAACCTGTACTAACTTAATCTAACATGACTAAGGAGAGTAAATATACTAGAAAAGATACCTAATGAATAAGATTAAAATGAGTATGCAATCCATTCCATTATTTTACAGTTCTTGATATTAGGAATTAAAGTGATGTGCTCAAATGAAATAAGACAAGTAAATCCACCACCACCATCATTAACTAAAAAGTTAAATAAAACATAATAGAATTAAAACAAATAAAAAATAGATAATGAATAAGAGGGATTACCTATGCAAATCACTAAACCTCTTTGCCTAACTTTGACTCCACTAGCGGTGCCCAAGCACAAACTCAGATTTGAAACACGTAGAATCAAAATAGGGGTGGAGGCCAAACAAAAACTGTGCAAGAAACACAGCAAAAATTCAACCTAAGTACTCGAACTTTGAACACAATCGAATCAAGAATACTCAAATTTAACCAAACTAAAATTAATTACAAAATTTGAAAGGCTAAAACTAAATTTGAAATTGTTAATAAATAAAAGGGAAGCAAAATAAAATAGAGTAAAACTAAACTATTGCTTCCAATTTATAGACAAAACCAAGTCCTTGCTCTTGATTGCTTCCATTAAACTTTAATTAAACTGCTTGTAACTAATCTTGAATTGAAGTACCCAATTTACTTGCCTAACTTGATAAGCAAAATAGAGCTGATAGATGGTGATTGAAAATGATAATTAATGAGTGAAGGAGAAGATAATGAAGTGATTAAGGGATAGGGGGGATTTCCATTTATTGGGAAGTAAAAAGCAGAAAGACAGTAGTGAGTTACTTGAGGAAGATTGGAAACAAAAGATGAGGGAGTTGTTTAATTGTGCAATAAAAGTAGATGAGGGGGTTTGGGTAATCATGCGGGCCTAACAAAATATGAGGAGATGATGGTGAAAATAAAGAGGGGAGAGGTTGCTTGTCATGTGAGAATGAACAGGGAGGGTGTGAGAAAACGTTCTGTTGTTTTGCGTCTAAGAAATTGGGTTACAGTACGTTATCACTATTGCTGCAAAACAAATAATATTCATTTAAAAAACCCTAATTTGACATTCATTCAAAGCAAATATTAGGTACTAAATGGTATAAAAATGATAAAATTTCATGTTGGAGAACACCCCCACACCTAAATTTTGTTCGTCTTGGAGTAAAATCTTAAATACCTACAAAAAAGAAAATAAAATCCTAACTTAACTTCACAGGAATCACAATTGTACTTAGTACGTGCAAGAAGCTCTTTAAACCCTTATGTTATCCCTAGTAGATGACTAAAGTCTCGTGAGAGTTTGCAGAAGATACATTCAAAAAATCTCAGAAGAAAGAAAGAAAACTACAAATCTTGTTGAGTTTTTAAAAACTCAAATATACAAAACTAGGAAAAAATATACGTATTCCAATCAACCACATCAATCTAATAACCTAGGCGTTAGTTTCGCATATAAACATAATGTACACATTAAGAAATTATTAGTTCCTGTTGATGACATCTATACACAAACTTTCACCCTACTTAAGAAATATGAATAAGACCAATCGGTAGAACTCACTTTAGGGAACACATGAAACACTCCCATTCATGTGTTTAAATATGATAAGGCTTACTCAATTGATCCCCCAATCATACAAAGTACAATAAGTCTGCATGCTGTGATTCTCAATTCTCCACCACTCAAATGCAAAGAGCAAAACAATAATCAACAGGACTTTATAGGGTTGTAATGAGGCTAAGGGTTAAAGCGGTTAGAGAGAGAATCCATTTGGAAAATGAGGGGCTAAAGGCCAAGTGTCTAAGAAGCAACCGAACACTTCCACCCCTATAATAACCACATGTTCTCCTAACTACTTGTGACAAAATACGGACCAACCCTCAAGAACAACCATTGCAAAAGAGTTGAAATAATGAAGATCAAGTATGCATAATAACCCATGCCAAACACTCTTATTCACCACATGTTTTCGTTTCTTTTGAGATTTTTCCCTATTTTTCAACTTTTTTTCTTGGCAACTTCTTCATTTTTTTCACTTTTTTTCTTTTTTTGTCTAAAATAACAAATGAATGGCATGGCAGAGCATAATACACTCAATTTCCAAATGATCGCAACAATAAATTCCTTCACCGCACTAAAGATCCAAAATCAACCATCAAATAGATAACCACTTAAAAGCTACTCGTCAAATATTAGGTGTTGCTCCACTGGTATTAGCTTAGGTAATAGGAAATGTGTTAGGCCAAGGCTAAAAAGAAGGGTTCACCACAAATAAAAACGGTCAAGGCTCAAAGGGATTATGGCAAAGGGTAAAATTTTAAATTAGGGTGACAATTTGGCTTACGTGTCTTATAAAACAAAGAATGTCTCTATCATCAAATTACAATAATATACATGCTAAATGTGATCTTCAAAAGAATCAAAGCAAGCACTAGAATTATAATCGTGAAAGAGACACACATGAAAGCAAATATGAGACTAAAATGATGAATAGTCTTTAAAGCACAAAATTTCAGAGGTTTATCTACCAAAGTTAAGATAGCCTACTTTAAAAATATTGGGGGTTAAAACTGTACATTAATATCACATTTTCGTTAAATTCTATCATGCACACTATATATATATATATATATATATATATATATATATATATATATATATATATATATATATATATATATATATATATACACACACACACACACGCACACACAATGTAATAACAAGGGACAAGAGAACATAATTAATCAGAATGACACATATAATCCCCAAAAGAAAACTAAATTTTCAAAAGTTCAAGTTTTTTCATTTTAATTTTTTTTTCAAAATTTAAAACCTGGTTTCGCCACCTCCACATCTAGATCAAACAATGTCCTCATTGGGAGTGAAAATAAATATAAAAACTAAGAATAAAAATACATACGCAAAAAGAAAAATGACTCAAAAAGAAAGAAAAAAATTGACAAAACTCGAAAACTCAAAAAGAAAATAATAAAATAAAATAAAATAAAGCAATAAATATATACAAAAAAAACAAAATAAAAAGAGATAATATGGAGGAACGATTATATCAGGTCAGATGCAAAAGTGCATCTAAGCTATAGCCTCCCACAATCTGTTTAGATAGAAGCTCATGAAGCATCAGCCATTTCATATCAAGCTGAAAATTACTACTCAAATCATAGCCCATTAGCAACGTAGCAACTTATCAAACATGCTAGAACATCTCTTGGAAAAATAAATGTAGTAACAATAAGAGAGTTGGCACGAGATAGCATACATCCACCATGTCAATGCAAAACAATTAAGGGTTCGTTTCGACTTGTTAAATTGTTTGGCTTAGTCATGATACAGATAAACATGCTCAAAACTAGCTACGTTGGCCATCAGTCTAGAAACTTCATCATTATAAGCGAACTGTCTAGGAAAATTAGTGGATCCTAAATCCTCAAGCCTCTTAGTTTCAACATGTTTACGAGTCTCATTTAGAATAAAATTCTTAGTCACACAAATCTCAGACTCTGCAAAGCTAGACTAGAAGGGCTCAAGGAAATGGTCAATGATGATATGATCAAAGGAAAATAACTCATAGTCAACTCAAAGTCCCATATTAGGACTTCCATTTTCATCTGATCCACATGAAAAAGAATCATATTTCGCACAAAAAATATCATCATCAAATTTCAAATTAGTGGGCCCAACCTTAACCATAACCTTGTATGATTCCTAAACAAAAATGTCATCTAACTTATCAAAATCATGATGCGCAAGTTTAGTTGTGAAGCTCATATCGAACTCAGTAGCGCTCTCAAAGTCTTCACCATCAAACTCAAAAGATTAAGTAAAAGGGCTAGGTGGGGTCAAAATAATTTAGACATCATTAGTAATGTCCCTATGAGAGTTGTGTTCAAGTGCAAGGGTAGGGGATAGGGACACATAGTGGTTACTCTCTTGTTCTAGGTTAGGAAAAGACATATTATGCAAATTCGGACCACATTGGATGAAAGACTCCAAATCATCGTAAAGACTTATTTTAGGCTCAAGAGATCCTATAATAGAGTGAGACAGATGTACATTATATTCCTCTCTATTCTAATTTAAATAGTAAAAATATTCAACAATTTTCTCTTTTGTAGGCTCCACCATTTCATCAGC
The DNA here is from genome assembly GCA_029747015.1 of Carnegiea gigantea. NCBI lineage: Eukaryota > Viridiplantae > Streptophyta > Magnoliopsida > Caryophyllales > Cactaceae > Carnegiea > Carnegiea gigantea. Next base: position 122,681 of record JAKOGI010001389.1, read on the forward strand.
CATGTCTTTCATTGTCTTTTCTCCTCTTGTATATTGAGGTTTAAAGTAATCACGATATGGGTAACTATAAGCATACTTGCCATGAGTCGGGTATCTTAAGATCTCTCTAACTTGTTAAAACTCATAAGTGTCCCAAGCTAATTTTTCAAAGAAACCCAAACCTCATCTTGAGTTTTAGAGGACAATCCTAGTACACCTTGAGGATGCACAGACTCAACATGACCTTGGAATTCAACAATCAAATCAACGACAATGACCTCACAAATTTTTCATTTTTCAAACGTTGGTTTAATTGAGCGTAATAACTATTTAGTCTCGAAAAGTAACTCCAAAAAGGTTCATGCTCAAATTGTCGGAGATTGAAAACTGGTATTTTTGAAACCACCTTTTATTGTTTTGATCTTTTTTATTTTAATGATTTTTTTGAATTTTTGTTTTTAACACAAACACAAAAAAGAAAAAAATGAAAAACAAAAACCTAAAAGAAAAATAAATAGAAAATCTAAAAGAAAAATAAATAGAAAATCTAAAAACAAACACAAAAAAGAAAAAAATGAAAAACAAACTCAAAATTATATCAAATCAAAATCCAGCAAAAATCAAGCATAAACATGCACAATTTTGTTTTTCTCATTTTTGGTGACATACGATAATATAAAAAAACCAAAATGGAAAATTATTTCTTAAAATTGCAAAAAACTATAGAAATATCTAAAAGTTCCACAAAACTTCACCTACACTCTAAAAAATCTAGAAACCTAATAAAAAGTATCAAGAAATCAAAACAAGAGCCAAATTTGAACAGATTAATAAAAACAAAAAACTTGAAAATAAAAAGAAAAATAGGACAAATTTTTTTCCATTTAGTTCTGTTCAACAGTTACTATTCACAGCACCTATTCCATTTATGATCTTTTTTTTAAAATGTGGTAGAAAATTACTTGCGAAAATTATAAAAGCTAAAACTAGCCAAGAGAAAATCAAAATATGAATTATAGGCATAAAAGTAAGGGCACAAGAATGTTAAACTAAAAACAATTGAAACAAATAAACATTCACTAAAATCAAAACCAAAAAGACACTACAAAGACTTAATCAATTAACTAAAAACTCAATTTGCAATCTAATTTCACAAATGCTATCTCTGGCAATGGCACCAAAAACTACTTGTGATTTTCCATAAGCATACAGCTTATCGCCATAGTACTTGAAGGAAGATCAACAAGCATGTTGTATGAAATTAGGTTACTAGAAGTTATATTAACTTAATCTAACATGACTGAGATAAATAAATGTACTAAAAAAATGACCAATGAATAACATTAATATGAGCATTCAATCCATTCCATTGTTTTATAATTCTCAAAACTAGGAATCAAAGTCAAGTGTTCAAATGAAATAAGACAAGCGAATTAACTACCACCATTGCTAACCAAAGTAAAATATAGAATTAAAACAAATAAAAAAATAGATAATGAATAAGAAGCATTACATGCATAAATCACTAAACCCTTTTACCTAACTTTGACTCCACTAGCAGCATCCAAGCACAAACTCAGATCTGAAACCCATATAATCAAATAGAGGAGGAGGACAAACTAAAATAGGGTAAGAAACAAAGTGAAAATTCAGCCCAAGTGCTCGAACTCCGAACACAATCGAACCGAGAATATTCAAATTTAAACAAACTGAAATCAATTACAAAAAATTGATGGGCTACAACTAAATTTGAAATTGTTAAAACAAATAAAAGGGAAGGGAAAAAATAGGGTAAAACTAAACTATTGCTACCTATTCTTCTTCGACCTTGCTTCCGATTTATAGCCAAAACTGAGTCCTTGCTCTTGATTGCTTCCATTAAACTTTAATTAAACCACTTGTAACTAATCTTGAATTGAAGTGGCCAATTTATTTGCCCAACTTGTTGACACAAATAGAGGTAGCAGATGGTGATCGGAGATGGTAATTAATAGGTGGAAAAGAAGATAATCAAGTGAAGAGCAGATGGAAGGAATTTGCATTTATGGGGAAGTAAAGAGGAGAGAGTATGTGAGTTACTCGAGGAGGATTGTGAAAAAAAGAGGGGTGTTAATTTAATTTTGAAATAAAAGTAGAGGAGGGGGTTGGAAAATCATGTGCGAACTAGGAGAAGAAAGATGGTAAACATAAAGAAGGCGGAGGTTGCTCATCATGCGAGAATGGGCAGAGAGGGAGTGAGAAAACGGGTTGTTATTTTGTGTCCAATAAATTGGGTTACAATACCTTTTCTTTATTTTATTATCCAACTCTTTCTTTTTTCCAATCGAACCTGAGCTATTTATTCACATTTTCTAAAATTTCACTATTCATGCAAAACAAATAATATTCATTAAAAACACTAATTTAATAGTTACTCCAAGCAAATATTTGGTATCAAAGGGTATGAAAATGACAGAATTTCAGTTGGACAAAGAATGAAATATTCAATCCAATGGCATGCCTAATTAGAGCCAAAAAAGTGAACATCGAATGGAGAATTTGAACTTGCATATGGTTGATGATTATTTAGAGGGGTTTTCTACCCTCATCTAATCATCTGGTGAGGTGCCATCCCTTCAACCTGGATCCGTTAGTCTTAATCTCAACGGATCCCCCAGTAACTCATCAACAACAAGAGACTTCATTATCTGGGATTGGGCATGTAGACTTGTAAGGACATGAGCATCCTACTACCGCAATACTTATATTCTAGTGGCAGAAGTTCGAGCTCTACATGATGGTTTATGATTAGCAATTCAAGTACCTTGGCAATTATCTGATGTTATTGAAGATATTTGCAAGATGGCAAAATTAAGGTATTCAACTACACATTAATCACATTTCAGCAAAGCAAACATGAGAATAAATTGTCTTTCTAAGTTTGGTATTGAATTACAGCACCATTCTTCTCAGATATGCATTTTTCCCCATCTCTTAGGGTTATTTTAATAGGTGATGTAGTTGGGCATACTCTTCGTGAGAAGAGGCTTTTAACTTTCATGATTTATATTAACCTTGTGAAAAAAAAGTTGTTGTACATTTCACCAAAGAACAAGCATATATGATGATCTTAGTAGCATAAATCCTCCTTCGATCTTTGCACAGTGATATTTCCACTTTAATGCTTTCGCTAGAATAAGTTTCCTAATAGAGAACATTATTTAATCAAACCTTATGTCTAAGATACTATAATTTCTTTATTACAATTTCACTATTTTGTCAATCATTCTCTCTCGTTCTTTTGTGCCCCTCTCTTTAAAAGATGAAAAGTGAAAACCCATTGAGATGTCATTATCGAAAGTAGAGAATACAATTAAATTAAGGCTATTTTTTCTAACTTTGCCTAGTATTATACGTGGAGAGTGTTCGAGAGTAGAGCAAACTTTTAATTTCACTTTCTAGTGCAACACGCATTTTTTTAGGCAAATGATGCACAACTATTATTATATTGGCTGCTCGATTTACTTTTCCATATATTTATTTATCTTAAGAGATTAATTTCTCGATTATGTGTGATATTGTTAATTAATAATTTCACTTGAGATTAATTAGAGTTATGGATTATAATCATAACTGATGTGGACGATTAACTAGTTGTAATTATGTTCAATTAATTTCAATTATTGATAACATTTAATTTAATATAGATTAATAATTATTAATTGTTTTAAGGTCAATCAACTTATGTACATGTCAAAGAGATGATTGCTCCTTTTTTAACAAACATGTCAAATATGATGTCCGTGAGAATAACAATCTTCGGATTAATAAGCCTATTGTTAGTACAAATCTTGGATCATCAAATATAGAACTATAACAAACACCTCCCAAGTGTCCAAGAGAGGAAGCTTGTTGCTCTAATATGAACCCTTCAGTACATCATATGGGTGTAAGAGAACAAATTGATAGTTATAATAACCTAACCCTAAATCATGCTAATTACTTTGATTAATCTCTATCTAACTTAATTAAGTTGCGTGTCACATTTCAATTCAGCATTCGATATATTTATTTAGTTGAAGGTTGGAATGGCAAAGTGGACTTAGAAATCATTCAAGCTTACCAATGAATAAAAATTAGCTCATGTATGAAGGTGGGTAAAAGTTATAATCTTTTTATGGAATATATAAATATATATATACAATTTCTCACCTGAGCATGTAACTAAAACCGTACTGCAAATAAATGAAATATTAATCAATGTAAAAATCCACTTTCATCATAATGGACAATGTCTATAATTTCCCTCTAAATAATTTATAAGATTACTAGAAATAATAACAATAATAAAATAAGTCCAAATATTTGTCAGTGAAGAGGAAAATTTTCTTTAGGGAAAAAACTATGCACATAAATAAAACTAGAAAATAGTAGGTTTTGGGGTAGATGAATTAAGATTGATCTAAACTACTAAACCCCCTTTTACAATCCCATGCAGGAAATACCCCCTTCTCTGCTTCCCACACTCCCATCCCTTGTTTTCTCCCTACATTGTTGCCCAGCCTCGCTAGCTTGCTCTGGCCACCCACTAGCCACCGCCAAGTGCCTGTAAGCACCAGCATCATCTCCCTCTTACTCCTCTTCGCCTTGCCATATTAGGTGTTGTGAAGGTAAACCCTATAACCCCCTTCTATAAACTTTCATCTTTCAATCCTTTAATTTAGTCAACAGATATGCATTTTAATCTATTTGGCTGATAAATTGTGTAAATTTGGAGTTTATTGGTGTAATTTTGAGGATTCAGAGTGAGGAAGTGAAGTGGGTGTTTATGGAGGAGTTGGAGTTTAGGGTTGACATTATGTTCACTCTCATAACATTTGATTTCATTGAACTTTGAGGAATTATGAGTGTGTTTGATTGAAAATTTAGAGCTTTTAGTGTGTGGATGTTGGATGTTACTATGGAATGGGTGAGATCAGTGAGGTTGAAATGTAAGAAGGAGGGAAAAAGTCATTATTGGGAATCTGAAACAAATTAGGTTAAACATGAATTTTGAGCTTTAATTTAAAAAGGTAAAATGGTGTTTTAGTGTGAAAATTGAGTAATGGTAATGATTCAAAAACAATTGTATAGCTTGAGGTTGACGAAGAACATAAAGGATGAAAATGAGATTTTTAGAAGATTTTTGAAATAAATGTTCTTAATATGAGTTTTGAAACCTATTAAAGGAATTGGAGTAACTTGAATGTGGAGGTTGACAATTGTAGCTTGATTCTAGTAATGAGATCTATCGGTTGGAATTGGGGTGGACGAATTACTTAAGTATTTTTGGGAGTAAAAGATGAAGGAACTAATGATAATTGATTTATATTTAAGTGAGTTGAGAATGACACAACTCACATAATACAAACTAATTAAGTGGTAATCTAGGCCTACTTGACTATTAAAGTAGTGGATACCTTTCGCTTTGGACTTGAAAACATGTACTTTGACATTAAAAATGATCTTAGGACAGCAAATCAAACCGAACTAGCTCAAACCCTGTTATGGAAGAATCCCTAAAACTAATAATATCATCATTACTTCTAATAATAATCGTAATGATAATGGAAAATAACAATGATAATAGAAACAATAATAATGACTATAATAATAGTAACGTTTATATTAATAACAGTGAAGGAAACAATATTAAGACCTATCAATAATAATAATATTATCAAGGATGAGAATAAGAACAATATTAGAAAGGAAACATCGTATAAGAGGTGAGATAAGATAAAATTTTCTGTTTAAGTAATTAGGGATGGGTTTACAGATATTTAAAGAAAGTATCATGGGTAATTATGAGCTTCTACTAAGTTTGCAATTAATAAAATTACTTGAAACTATACTAGCCATAAAAATATATATGTTAGGAGCAGAACCAAGGCCATTTGGCCATTTCAACGCCATAAACTAGTATTTCATAAAGGGGGAGAGACTTTAAAAATGCCAGGTATGTTTATTGTCTGTACTCTTAAGAAATTCACTTGTTTCCTGAAATTATATAATTTCATGTGATACTCGCACAATGAATCAGTTTGAATGATGTTTTGCTACATAATTAAGTGGCTGCATCAGCTACCAAGCATCAGACCCCATGCTCTTCAGTTTACCCTCACGACCTTAACTCAAACTTCTCGATTGACCTGATGTGTACACCTATCTCAATAGTCACCTCAGACATCAATAGGCATCTCACTTCTAAATAATAACCAATAAGACAGTTTTACACATATTCTCTCCATTTCCTGCTTTCGAACTAAAATAAACTGAAATCCAGGTGCCTAACTAATTTGTTCTAAAAGTTTATTTTATCGTTGGGGATAAACGTATTGGGCTTTTGCTCATTTCTTAGAATATGTTTGTATTTTCTAGTTTTGGTGAGGAATTAGTGAACAATCCCCTTCTTAACAAGCTCGAAGGAAGAAAGACTACTTGTCTTTTACTGCTTGACATCGTTAGATGCTTGCAGTGGATCTTGGCATAGCGTGAAAACTTAATAGAGCATAAGGGTCATGCTAGGTTATATTTTGAATAAGCATGCTTAAAGTGGAGTGTTAGGAGACACTTAATGTAGTTATATTCTAGTTACATTAAAGTTAAATTGTAGTTCAAAGTTATCTTGGATGCTTTCAGTTTAATGAGACTTGTAATATAAAAGTGCTTTAGTTAAGGTTGTGTTGTTGCTAGATAGCATTGTCCAACTGAGGACGGTAGTAATTCCTCTAATCGTTAAGACTTCTATTGCAACCATAATATTAAATAATCAAATTAAGCTAATTATGTAATTTAGGACTGAGGCATTACAGTTGTGCTATCAGAGTCAGGTTTAAGGGCCATTGTGAGCTATGTGGTGTTTATAATTTGTGTTGGACTTGTTAAATGAGATTTTACCTGTGTGTTCATGCGTATGAGTGCATAATGAGGACGCTTTAGTAAACATTTAATTGGGCCTTAGCCCTTGGTATTAAAGCCTGCGACATAGTTAGGTAACACCATGAGACTCAATCATTAACAAATTAACAAAAAGCATTCAGTTGACCCCCTGTTGACATATGCATCTCAGAGAAATTTAACAAGCTCATAGTGATAATTCTGTGGAGTTTGGGGTAGTCATTTGTGTTGTGAGGATTACTTTTATAACACCTGAGTGTGGCTTAAAAGGATTTGACGTGACTAATTTTATCACAAAAGGTGCGCTTTCCTTTTCGGGAAGCTCACTATTAAGAGATCCATAGCATGGTTGTAATAAGAAAATCTTGGAATGTGACCTCTCGGAAGTTTTCCTAGTACTATGTGAGCGAGGACAAAGCATGCCAGAAAGGCTTGGGGTGATTTATAGGGCTAATGTATGATAATTGAAGTCGTTCATGGTAATTGTCTATCGTCTAGGAAGGGTTAGGGCATTACAGATGATATCGAAGCTGACTTGCGACCTTGAGCTACATTAGTAGACAGGAGAGCCCACCTAGCCAACCAAAGATTATGGATTAGACCGTAGGTTAAGAGGACGTATAATGATCGCTTTATAAGGCACAATAAAGGCACTGTGTGCTTTAAGTGAGGGTGATTGTAACACCCCAAGAATGGCTAAAAGGAATTTGAGGTGACTACTCTTATCACAAAAGGTACACATTTCTTTTACGGTAGCTCAATCGTAAGAACTCGACAATTAAGCATTGTTGCTGTGAATGAATTTTAGGATGGATGACCTCTTGGGGGAAGTTTCTAAGGCAGCATGTGAGTGTGGATGAAGCATGCCGGAAAAGCCTGCGATGATTACTGGGGGCAGTTTATGATCCTTGAAGCGATTCCTGATAAATGTCCGCAGCTTGTGAAGGATCAGGGTGTTGCAACTTTAATCTAGAGGTTTCATTAAGACACACTAGCATACTTTAATGTGTTTGGTATGATAATGTTTAAGATATGATGCGAGGATCCCATTTACAAATTCTATATGGTTAATTTAGTACCAAATTACATCTAACTTTCTGGATAGGGGAAAGACATCATCTTGCAATATCTTTAGGTTGATTCAATATGAAATAGACATTGCAATAATATATATGTTTGAGGACCTACAGTCTAATAACCTATTGTATGCTACTTGGTATTGTATGGGTAATGTGTGGTAAGATAAGATTGTCATGCAAAGGGAGTATTGTCATTAATTGCATTCCAGATTATGCAAACTTACATAAGCTACCATATGCTAGGTGTATACAAATTATTGTGCCTCAAAGCTTATTTTATAATTATGTAGGCAATGAAGAGGGGGATGATATTTAGCAGTAGGTTGTTGGTTGACATTTATTGGGCTATTAACTTGGGTTATGTAAATAAATATGCCTCAATCGAGGCGATAATAGGTATTAAAGATTTTGAAAATGTCTAGAGAAAACTCCTTTAGAGGTTTAAGATTATGTAATGCGGGCAAGCCTATAATGCCCACACTTACTATGATACTAAAGCAAAATGGTAAAGGCCTGTGAAAATGACTAAAGGTGGACCTTAGTGCCAAGATATTCATAAGAAATTTTAAGGAAATAGTGTAAGTAATTCCTTATTTAATTCTAGTGGATTAGGTGATGGGTGTTGTTGGGTTGAGCTATGCTCATTAGATTATGCTAAATAAATGAAGTGGAGGAAATTTTATTTGTAGCATATGAGATGATGTGGTAAACGAGCTATTTGGGGTTAACAAGGATTAGATGAAAAAGAAAAGAGAAAAAAATGGAAAGAAAAGAGAAAAAAGAGAATGAAAAGGAAAGATATTAGATGTTAGATTCATCAGAAAAAGCAAGAATGGTGGTTAACAGCTTTAAGCACACTCAATTTGCGAAAAACGACCACCCACACAGGTTAAACTAGGAAAAGGCCTAGGGTGTACTATATATGTTTTCATATTCTTTACTTTTGTATACTAGAAATTCAAGACGTCATAATTTATGTTCTAGCTAATGAGTGGACAGGGTTTATAGATAAGATATGTATCTTTAGTTGCATAAGTTCCTGTATTGATATAAAGGAGTCTATAGAGAGACCTTTAGCCAACTAACAATAGACCTACCTTGTAAGTTACCATTACATAATTGTGTATTCTTTGTTGGGAACCCTTGATCTCTTGATTACAATCATGAGCTAGCCACACCCCTATCATGCAATAACACAATTTAACCTATAATTCCTTTTAAAATCATATTAACTGCCTTGCTTTACAAATATGCATGGTTTGATCACCTTAGCAACACTTCATTGCATATGTTTTTCATCATGGAATTATCTCATGTCATCAATCCTTATGTGGAATCCCCATCACCAAGGTGAGATATGTCCCTGTTACTTTCACTAATGTTCTTTGCAGAACTCATTTTTTGTGATCATGCTTCTTGTAATAGCGTGACCTCTCTTACTCATAACCGACTTGTATTTTTATTATTTCATTTTTTGCCACTATCGTTGAATCTATTACTTCTAAAAGGATGTCCCCTTTTCATATAAGTGAATTTAAATTAAGTATGCTGATGAACAAAATGCACTTCTATTTGTAACACTTTAAAATCTTTTCATAGTCCCTTTCTAGGCTGTTGAGTATATCTCTTTGTAAGCATAACTTGAGCTTTTATGGCAATGCCTTGAATATTGGATCATTTAGGCCCTTACATCATTGCCTCTCTTGAGTCACTAAAATCTTTGTAACCTTCTTATTTGTGCTCCTAGAAGCTCTATATTCAACTTTATAACCTTGACATTGCTCTCCTGATCCTCGAGGATAAATTGGGAATCATTGTTACTCCAATTCGTACTAACCAATATTTATTTGAAAGTTGCATTCCTAAACATTCCTAAAAGAGAGAAACCTTATGCAGATAGATAATTTCATTATCTGATCTAAGGCTAATACCTTGTACATATTATTCTTTGCCAATAACGATAGTCAATTTGCCCTTAAACATTTGAACACCATTTTAATCATCTATTTTTGTTATTAGTTCGACTTTCAAGTTAATGTCAAATGCCCTTGTTTTTATGTAAGTAATATTTAGAACTATTTGACTCTTACAGCCCTCTGTTCTTGAATTGTTTATGCTTACTGTTACTTTCATTGCCTTAAAGTGCTATTTTCTTTACCCATTATTTCAAAATTTGCCGTTTGTTATTTTCATTGAAATCTTATATTAGTGATTTTCTCATTACTTTCAATCATTGACTTATTTCTCTCATGGTCATCTTGATTTGTTTATGGGCATCATCTCTTTGTTAGTGCATCTCTTCTTGATCCAGAACATTTGCCTAAAAGATTTTAACTGACATCTAAACCTTCCCAGTTAGAATTTCTCTTTTGTCTTAATGCTCTTTCTTCTAACGTTTCTCGTGTTTCCTTGATTTGCCTTATCTTTAAAATCTACTTTTTTCCACTGTTAATTTAACATCCCTTTTTCATTTCAAACCTCTAGAGTTTTGAGGATCCTTAAAGTGCTCGTATCTTCTTTCCAACATGATTCACCAGGTCTTTAAAACTTGTTGCTAAATGTGGACTACGTTCCTCTTCAATTTTAAAAAGTTGTCGATATTACGATACTTTTGATTTTCATCCTTTTCTTCCTTATTTCATTAAAAGTGTATTTATGCATATATCCTACACCGCATGAGTCCATAGTAATGATGCAATTCAGCCCTCACTAGTACGGAAGAATGTTGAATGTTGTAATTCCACCATTCTTCTTGCTTCTGAATTTCACTCCATATAAATGAACTCAACTCTTCTTTATTCAATCTTATTGACTCATGTGAACTTGCTTCACGTGAGTAAGGGCATATTTATGTGAATTCATTTTATAATATATCCAAGATGATCTACACTCTGCTTTATTCAATCTTATTGCCTCAACTTAGGCTTCCTAATAGGCTAGGGAGGTGTACACTTATCTCAATTATCGCCTTATACGTCAATAGGGGTCCCGCTTTCATATAATAACTGGCTAGACAATTTTGCTATGATTCTCTGCCTCTCTTGTTTTCAAATTAAAATGAATTGAAATCTGCGCACCCAACTAAACTGTTTTAAAAGTTTATTTTATGACATAGGGACAAATGTACTGGGCTTTTTTCGAAATAGTTTTCTATTTTCTGCTTTAGATGAGGAATCAATGAAGAATCATGTTCTTAACAAGCCCAAAAGGACATAAGGTTCTATGTCTTTTGTTGCTTGATGCGGTTAGATGCTCATAGTGGATCTTGGCATAGCATAAAAACATGACAGAGCTTAATGGTCATGCTAGGTTATGTTTTAAATAAGCATGCCTAATGTGGAGTATTAGGATACACTCAATCTAGTAATATTCTTGTTATGTTACAGTCAAATTGTGGTTTAAAGTTGTCTTGCTTGGTTTCAGCTTAATGGGGACTTGTAAATGTGAAAGTGCTTCAGTTAAGGTTGTGTAGTTGTTGTGTGGCCTCGTCCGACTTAGGTCGACGATAATGCTAGTAGTCACTGAGAGTTCCGTTTCAATCCTGATATCAAAAAATTAGATTAATCGAATTAAGTAATAAGAGATTGGGGGCATTACAATAGCTATCATGCAAATGAACAGCATGAAGTTTCAACAACATACATAGGTTTTGGTCCTCATCACACTCATCAAGATGAGCATCCATCTTCCAATCCCAACAACCTTCCGCATTGATTTTATTGCCACTGGCTTGAATGCTTTCTCTAGTTACTGTATTAATCTACAACTAATCCTATGTGTTGTTTTTCACACTTTCTTTTTATCAAGAAGCCAATTTGGCAATGGGGATGAGAACTATTATTTGAATTTGAAATTGGAGAAAACTTGGCAATAGGAAAGATTGTCCCTTATTAGATCATATGAGGTGGAATACAAACTATGCTCATAATTTTGCAATCTGATGTTATAATAATTTGACAAATCAAACGTCCCACGTTGAAAAGGTAATAGAGAAACAAAGTGCAAAATGAACTTTTAACAATAATTTGCAATTGAAATTAATAGACATCATATGTTGACATTTCAAGCAGTGCATTTAGAGGGCTGAATGAAACTTTTGGTTCAAATAATCAAGATGACGTTTTTGAAATTATGAAACTCTTGGCTTTGTTTCGTAAAAAGGTAGTAGTTGTTTTGGAAAATGCTCCGAAGAATGCAAAGTGCACTTCAGGCCAAAAAAAAAAAAAGACATTGAACATCTTTGCAAGGATTGTATAAATAACAATATATTAAGAAATTGGAAATGCAAAGTTTTGCCTAATTATGGATGAAAGTTGAGATACAATAGAAAGCGAACAAATGCCTATTGTTTGAGATTTGTTGGTAAACGAAGATGTGTACATGAATGATTTTTGGATATTGTACATGTGAAATACTCACCTTTATAAACTCTCAAAATTTGGCTGTCATTGCTTTAGTAAGAGAATTACCAAAAATATATATCATCTTTCAAAACTTGCTTTTCATTGTAAACACTATTACTAGTTCTTCTTAGCATCATAATCAATTACAATCAAGGCAAAACTATATGGCCAAACTGGAACATTTGATCGATGCTGGTGGCTAGATATAAGGCGATAATCAGATTGGTGCATTACATTGTCCTGGAGATACTAGATGGAGGTCCCATTTTAAATTAGTATTTAATTTGATTAGATTTTATGGTCTTACTTGTTCAATTCTTGGTAATAAGATCAATCTTGATTTTCTCAATTAAGAGACGCTAAACATGCTCTTAGAAACCTAATATTGTTTCAATTTGTGTTTATTTTACATGTGATTAAGTGGATTATGGGAATCACTAATGCACTTTACCAAACTTTGGAGCAAAAGTCCTAGTACATTATCAATGTTATGCACTTGGAAAGGAGTTTAAAGCAATTGCTTGAAAAGTTAAGAACTAAAGGCTATGAAATTATATTTGGGAATGAGAAGTCATTCTATGAATGGTATGACATTTTAATTCAGAATACTGATGCTATTTGTATTCATGGTCTTAGATCACTTCAGAAACAAGGGAAACTAACTACTATATCAATGGAACACCATTTGTGAGTTGAGATTTTTTTTTGGGGCTATTGTTGATCAATAGTTACATTGAATCCTATACATGGGTATAAGACTTTCAAGATTAATGACATATGTTGTTTTTTTCCAAATATTATTCAGAAGATTTTTCACATTAGGAGAAGATATGTTCAAAATGTAAATTGTAACATTATAAGCTTTATATTCTAAAACATTCAGAGTTGTAGAACTTGAGCACAATAGTTGATTTATGAAGATGATTGGTTCACTACTACATAACGAGTCTAATGCAACATCAAGCATGCCACACTTTTAAAAATTGTTATATATTGGGTCAACTTAATAGCTAGTGCAACAATAGGTAATAAGTGTTACATTTAGATATCTAATGCAACATTTTTTATAAAATGTTGCAACATTTTGAGCAAATATGCAACACTTGTTTAAAAATATTGCAATTTGAAACAAAAGTGCAACACTTGCTTAAAAATGTTGCAATTTGGATTAAAAATGCAACACTATTTTATAAATGTTGCATTTGCAAGTATATTGTCACAAGTGTTGCATTGATTAGACTTGAAAGGAAAATTTTATATTAGAGTGTTACCCATTAAAAACTACTTTATTTAAATAAGTAGGTTGTTATCTGAGAAATTATCAGTAGACATTACCAATAGGAAATTATCTCCAAGAAATTTTTAATAACACATGCCTCTAGGTGCTCGTAGTCATTCAATTCAACCGAAATGTCAAATAAGTAGGCTTTCCTCTAATTATTATCAATAAATATTATATCAAAGGTAAATATAAATAAATTAAAACAGGAACTCAAATAAAAATTATAATTACAAAACTCAACGACCTGTTATAAAATTTTCTAAATTGCATACCACAAAACTTGCTAGAACGAAGCCCGATAATTTTAGGATTTTGTGATCAACCAAAAGAGAAGTTTTAAGTGATAATAGTCTAGGAAAAAATGTTAGATTAATGTGATAGAGGATATCACAAGAATCATAATGGGTCAATTATGTTTGACTATAGTTCAATCAAAAAACAATAATACAGTTCAATATGAAATATTATTTAACACATTCAAGCATTGAATTGCCAAACATCTTCTAAGAAAATCAGTTCAATCGAATGATTGTATATCACTAAACTACCCAGCAATGATTAATATAGTTATTAATATTTACTTGTATATATGAAAGACAAACACTTAAAAAATGATAACCAAAATAATTCACTGTCAGATATTTAAACTTTTTTTTTAGTGAGTGCTACCAAACAAATTTTTTTTTTTTTTGATTTCAAAAATTGTAGCCTTAACCCTAAATTTATGTAATTTAGATAAAGTAGTAAATACATACTCCAATCATCCAATTTTCATATTCCTAAAAAGAAAAAAATACATATTTTAAGAAAATATATGACAACCAATAGATAATTCGTGTGGTAGAAATAATGTTGTTCAAAAGTGCATTTAATGAGTATTTTGGAAGAAATTTGGGAAAAAATAAATATTGATTAGGAAGATAAAAATGGATGAAGGACGTACCTCATTTGCCATTTCAAATACAATTACAAAATAAATAGGACGAGAAAATAGGAAAATTAAGATTGGGTAAATATATATTGGAAGAGAGATTAGCGCAATGCAAAGAAAGAAGATTATCTATGTCTCTAAGAAAAAGCATGTAAAGAGAGAGTAATAGAGATGAGAGACCAAAAAAGGGTAACATTTTACCATATTTATTCTTGAGTTTATAAACGTATATGTCATGTAATACTTGTACAGTATTACAAAAATATAACATTCTAAACTATAGGTAGCTGACATTTAAATGCATTAATAATAATGCATATATCAAAAAAGTATAACTCACATGATGAGTGACCAAGTCTTAAAAACTTCACAATCAAGCATTCTCAGCATGAAGAACTCATAGGATGAGTGACTTTTTGGGAAGTTATGTATTTAAGTATGCTACTAATGCTTTAAATAACGAGTGAACTTCATTGGCAATCCAAAGAGCAACTATGTATGGCTACAAGATGACCTGGAGTTATAATTATTTTTGTCGAGAATAAATTTTTCATTTTCATAAATGTGGAATAAAAAAAAGGTGTTGTATTTAGATTAAAAAAAAGTTGAAATTTGATTAAGAAAGTGTTGCACTTGGTAATAAGAGTGTTGCATCTATCTTTACCAAAAAGTGTTGCATTTGTTAGACTAATGCAGCATTCAGAATAAGTGTTGCATATTATAAGAAAGCGTTACATTAGGTTACTGCAATAAGGCCTAAGGCAACATTTCAAAAAGTACTGTATTACATAGACCTGTCAATTTGGGTGGGCAGGTAAAATATGGGTCGGGTGTATTTCAATTTCGGATAAATACGGATCGAGTGTATTTCGGATTTGGGTACAATACGGGTTGGGTGTATTTTAGTTTTGCGGGTTTCGGGTCAACCCAACGGGTCAAGAGCGATATTTTTTTCTTATTTTATTTTTGCAAAAAAAATAGCTGATTAAGATATTCAAATTAATCAATTTTACATATAATACACTACTGCCTTTAGTTACTATTAAATCTCCATATATATATATATATATATATATATATATATATATATATATATATTATATATATATATATATATATATATATATATATATATATATATATATCAGAGAAAATAAATAAGAAATGAATAAATAAAAACTAGTGTATTAGCGTGAGTCTCTCCCCCCCTCTCTCTCCATATGTATATATATGTATAATAGCATCGTCAACAAACTTATTAGTAAGCTCAAATAAATGTATTGTACATGTGATAGCATGAAATAACCACTTTGCCATGATCATTATTAAACAAATATCTCAAATTTGTCCATTCCCTACTGCCAAAGAGATAGTCTTGAATTGTTACTATTTTTTTAGCTAAAAAATTGCAGATTTTGATTGAAGATTGAATTACGCAGATGCTGCCTAACCTCATTTATAGTAACTTTTTGGGATTTCTTTTTCCTTCCATTAACATTTAGGAAAGCAGCAAACAAGTGAAAATAGAGCATAGTTTAAATTGCCAAACCATGTTACATCCAATAAATCCAGATGAGGAAAAATCCATTGCATCATAGATTAAGGTTCAGGTTATTTTACTGCTCACATTTTTTAAAACATTTAGTTAGCAAAGTAGATATTATTGAAATTATAAACCTACTGCCTATAGGGGTATAAAGTGCTACCAATTTTGCCAAAGTTTTGCTTTTTTTTTTTTTAACATAGAGAGCAAGGGGGGGCTAGTGTCATTTCTACAACAAGTCCGAAAATTCAAATGAATATAGGAATTAAATCCTTGGCATACTAAGTCATAAAACAAAATTATTATCACTCTTTTATAATTGAAACAACCTTTACAGTTGCCCTGGTGCTTATATAGTCTAATTAATTAGCAAGCCAAAGTAATTAGCGATGTCTATTCCAATAACCAGTAGAGGCTGGAAGGGAGAGAAAAGTGGAGAGTGAAAGGGTGTCGAGAGTTGAGACTCTACTCTGTCAGCATATAGAAGGGCCAGACAGCGAACAACCAGACGTAAAAGGTCTTTTTCCATAGCCATCAAGGTCGACTTGACATTACAGCACCATGTCCTGTCATTGGTTTTGATGGTCCAGTGATCAGAAGATAAGCCGTGGAGAAGAAATAGAGAGAAGAAAAATGGCTCACCTAAATCACGCTGATGAAGGGGAAGAAAATGGAGGAAGTTGGAGAGAGATTAGGGGAAAGCAGAAGCCAAAGTAAAGGCTATTGAAAATGAGGATGGGACTGATGGGGTAAAAAGAGGGAGTAGCGGGGGCGGAGGTCTCATAAGTCATGCCTAGGGTTTTGTTTGAACTTGCCCACTTGGGCATTAGCCTTTTGAAGGCCCAATCTTCATTTTACCACCTCCGCTAGCAGGCCATCAGCTAGGCGTGTCTTTTCAAGCTACCGACCCAACGGGTCGACTCGGACCCGACCCGTCCGAACCCAAAAATTTGTAGGTTTTTCGGGTTCGGGCAACGTCGGGTTTCGGGTTGATTTTTTGTGTTCAAAACCCTAAAATTTCGAGTGGGTTCGGGTCGGGTTTTCTGGCTGAGTTAATTTTTGTTAGGTCTAGTATTACAATTAATGTAATATTTGTAGGCCTAAGACATCCTTGAGTGGAAAACCTACTTTGATCACCTAGTTAGGGCTTGTCCACTTCCATCAACAACTACAAAGAGAGCTATTCTAGTAATTTAAATAATGAATGCCAGCCTGCCGCAGTAGAAGTGGAGATCAATGCTTTCTCACATATTGTATAATAGTAGGGCGGAGCCAGGATTCAAAGCAAGGGAGTGAGATCAATAATACACATAACATAAATTTTAAGAGTTCTAAAAATGAAGTGCGTAGCTAATACATTCAAGAAAGTTATCACCGACGAGTCTCATATTTTGAAAGTAAAGCATGATATCTTCTTTCGACAGACTTTTAAAAAGGCCAATCTCAAAATAAGTACAATAGTATCATTTAAAAATTCATCTGATACTTTTTTGTGTAATTTGGTCTTGATGAACTTCATCACAGAGAATACTCTTTCAACGGTTGCCATGGAAACTGGTAAAACCAATGCTAGTTTCAAAAGTTGACGTAGGTGGGGAAAGCTCAAATGTTTCTTTGTTTGAGCAAACTTCCTGGAAAGCTCAGTAAGTCCCGAAATATTGGACAACCTTACATTATCAGCTACATTAGTGATGAAAGTATCAAGTTCATAAGCAAGTGCCTCAGTGGCCAAGTCATCAAAATCATCTGGATATAGTTGAGTCATTCTTAGTATCTTCTTCTTATCAAAGTTAGAGAATGAGTCACTCAGATTCAAACAAGCCACCCCAAGAAGCAAATCAGTGGTCATCTCAAAAAAATGACTATTAAGTTCTTGCATTTGCATATCAAGAATGGTGTAGAACACATCAATGCGATAGTAATGCTTATTTGTCATCTTGGAAACTCTACGCTTGGATTTTCCTCGAATAATATATAAGGCATCCATGTTAGGAATCTCAATATCATATTTCACACAAAATGAAGAAACTTTATCAAGCAAATCTTCCCATCCTTGATCCCTTATTATCTGTAGCTGTCTCTTGGCAGTAGTGAGGAGAGATATAGCATTAACGATATCTTGGTTTCTTCTTTGTAAAGCCTGACTTGTTGCATTTGTAATACCCAACACCAATTTCATCAAATGTAATAAGAAAGTAAACTCAAACATTTGTAAGGCATCTAAAGCACCTTGCACCGAGACTTTATCAAGTGAATGATTTCCATGAGTTACTATAACATCAAGCACATCAATGATTGGAGCAAATATGATAATCATATTTGTAAATATTTTATAATGAGAGCCCTAATGAGTGTCTCCAGGTCTTCCAAGTCCAAGCTCTTAGCTTAAACCCCGTCCAGCTTGTAGTTCACCTAGACGTAATGCTTTTTCAACTGCTTCTGTTTGTTTTTCACGAAACTCGTCTCTACATTTATAAGAACCAATAATCACATTCAATGTAACACTAACCCACCCAAGGAACTATTTAATATCATCATGATGATTTGCAATCGCAACAAGAGTTAATTAAAGCCAATGAGCAAAATAATGAATGTAATATTGTAGAAGACAAAAATTCTACGATAAATCGGATGGTGTCAAGTGTGAAAAGAAATCAACCAATCACAAATTGCCATATGTCACGTTAACTTTTGTGCACCCACATGGTCAAAATTAAATGTGGCTAAAAGTTAGCCAGTTAAAAGCTGCCATATGTCGTCTATGATACATAAATTAGTAATTATTCGCTTTATTTAAAAATAAGGAAATAATTACTGGGCCTAGGCCCAAAGCCCGACTTTAATCCTAGTGGGCAGAGCCTATAAATAGAGGTCCTCCCCCTTATTCTAAAGGGAAGCTGAACATTCAGTATCCTACAGGCTTCAGAACTCGGACTACAGATGTCATCTAGCTACCAAGCAATAAGGATCAAAGTTAGCTAGCTCAACATCTTCTGCAACCTCCAAATTGGAGTCTACTTCAGAGTTCTTCATTCAGTTCATCGATCAAGATCAAGCAACTTCGCCCTCGCATCGATTAATTTGGCCAAATACATTAAACATTCAGCATTGCAGAATTCAGAGGTTCAAACTGACAAGTAGTATCCAGCTACCAAGCGAGAATGATCAAAACTTATGAACTTCAGAAATAGCAATCAAGCATTTATAGATGAAGATCAAGAACCATTTCAGAGTTCTTCAGCTGATTTGCATCAATCGAGATCAATTTACACTCTCGAAATAATTCAAGTCATTAGGAGATTAAATTAGAGGATCATCTCATTGTATTTAATTTAGAGATTGTGCCCATATACAACATCAATACAAAATTCAATTTGTTTTTGAATTTCTAGTCTAATTTATTTTTGGCTCAAAATTTGTATTTACAAATTTGGCACGCTCTGTAAGACCTCTATGCCTCTCATCTCTTTCTCCAAGTGAACAAGTTCTGCACTCCCTTAAAGAAGAAATGGCTCCCAAGAATGCCATTCTTTAATCTTCGAAGGAGACTATCGGATCTACATCCAAAAGATCTGCAAAGGGTAGTATTGCATTTGGGAATCGAAGCACGAGGATGGTGACTACGAGTATGACCAATGCTGCTGCCTCCATCACCCTAAAGCAATAAGTCGTGGCTCCAACTTTGCAGTCACGCAAAACTCAAAATTTTGGCTTCAACTTGCCTGTTGATGGAGCCAATCGAACTGCTTGTCTCCCTATTTGAACCTAAAGACTCTTGCTATCTTCAATATAAGGAAGGCTCTTCCATGTGGACTAGAAAAATTCCAAACCTACATCAATCTTATCTTCTAACCTCTCAGTGAGGAGGATGATGACCATGGTGGTAGCGACTCTTTACCAACATCTTCAAGAGATTCAGTTTTCTCACAAGTTGAAGTCGAATCCTCTGATATTATTATCATGCCAGTCATGGCGATGGAAACTATCAACTTGGAGGAAGAACTGACAGACCTGAAAGCAACTCTGGAAAGACTCTTTAAGGAAAATGTGAAAAATGATGCTCAAATCAAGCATCAAAACACACAGATTGCTTATTTGACAAAGAAGTTGGGGAAGCGGACATCTGAAGGCTCCAACAAAAGTTTAGGTGGTGAAGATTCTGACAAAGAATCAAATCACAATAAAGAGTTTGGTAATGAATGCAAACCAAAGAAGAAATCATCTTTGAGCTCGATGTCAGCCAAGCAAATTCAAAAATTCATAGCTAATGTAGCAAAGGCTCATCTAGGAGGGGATTCTCATAAAGCTCACTTGTATAAGAAACCTTATACAAAAAGGATCAATGCACTTCATATGCCTCATGGCTATCAGCCTCCCAAATTCAACCCATTTAATAGCAAGGGTAATCCCAAGCAGCACATCACTCACTTCATCGAAACCTACAGTAATGCTGGCACTAAAGGAGATCAATTGGTGAAACAGTTCGTGCGATCCCTTAAAGGAATTACATTTGACTGGTATACAGGCATTGCCTCCGAGTCCATTAATAGCTGGGTCAAATGGAAAGTGAGTTCTTGAATCACTTCTATAGCAGGCACTATGCAGTTAGTATAACAGAGTTGACTAACACAAGGCAATGGAACAACGAGCCAATCATCGATTACATTAATCATTGGCGTGCTCTCTCTATGAAGTGTAAACACCATTTATCTGAATCTTTGCCCATTGAGATGTGTGCGCAAGGGATGGATTGGGATGTACTCTATGCTTTGCAAGTGAACAAACCCAAAATATTCCAAGAATTAGCAACACGAGCTCATAATATGGAGCTTACAATTGCCTACTATGGAAGACGGCTCAATGATGATGAATCAGTGGCATCATCAAGAAATGAAAGCTTCATGCTTAGAGACTCCGAAGAGAAAGAATGTCCTTATTTTGAGTCTGATGTACCAGAAATACTTGACAAACTTCTTGAGAAAGGACTTATAGAACTCCTAGAGTCATGTCACCCTGAAGAAATTGAGAAAACTAGTGATCCCAAATATTGCAAGTATCATAGGATCATCAGTCATCCTATAGAGAAGTGCAAAGCATTCAGAAGACAAGTCCTACAACTTGTAAAAGAAGGGAAAATCACATTAGATGAAGACGACACTGAAGAATCTGATTGATCGTCCATTATGATCATATTGGAAAGTGCCTTGGAAGAGAGTGACTAAAATTGGCGTTTAGGGGGCAGACTTCCAGGTTAACCTCTGTAGACTCCTAAGTCATCAAAGAACTTACAGACTTTCAAGTCACTCCTTGTAGAGACTCGAAGACTCTCAAGTCACTCATGTTAGACTTTCAAGTCGTCTAAACTCTAAGACTTCTAAGTCAGCCTCTACAAACACCTGTGTCATCGAACTCTCTGACTCTGAAGTTAACCATGCGGGACTCTGAAGTCCATCCTGCATTCAAAGTCATCAAATGTCGGAGACACCCAAGTCACCAAACTCTCGGACTTGCAAGGCAATACTAGCGGACTTCCAAGTCACTCCTAAAGATTGCCAAGTTACAAAAAATTTTGACTCTCAAGTCACCATTAAGGCTTGCAAGTCCAAACTTCTAGACTCTGAATTTAGCGCAGACTATTACGTCACCCATAGGATGCTCAAGCCATCAAAATCAAAGACTTCCAAGTCACCTAAAAACTATCAAGTCGATAAAATTGTAAAATTTGAAGTGAATTCAACGACTCTCAAGTCAACAACATCGTGAACTATCAAGTCACCCTCAAGACTTCCAAGTCCAAACTTCTAGACTCTCAAGTCAGCATAAACTATCAAGTCACCTATAGGACACTCAAGCCATCAAAATCAAAGACTTCCAAGTCGCCTAAAGACTATCAAGTTCACAAAATTGCAAACTTTGAAATAAATTCAATGACTCTCTAGTCATCAACATCGTAAACTCTCAAGTCATCAACATCGTAAACTCTCAAGTCATCAACGACATAAGCTCTCAAATAAAGCTTAAAGATTTGTAAGTCATCTAAGTATTAGACTCACAAGTCAAATAGACTTGCTGATTTTCAAGTTATCGAAGACTTTCAAGGAAACCTTACAGACCCTTAAATAATTGATGTAATAGACTCTTAAGTCTTCAAAGTCAAAGATCCCAAGGAAATAGACTGTCAAGTCAGTAAAATGCAAAACTTTTAAGTCTTCAAATCGCAAACACTCCCAAGTCATACTTCCAAGTTAGGCCTAGCAAACTCCCAAGTTACAAATCTCGTGGACTTCTAAATTGATTTATTTTTAAGACTTCAAAATTGTTTCTTCAAGACTCCCAAGTCAAGGAATTTACTGACTACCATGTCACCAAGTGGATTCCCAAGTCATCAAAGTTCAAGTCTCTCAAGATATTAAAATTAAAGACTACCATGTCGTCAAAGCTCTACACTAGAAAATCAATAGAGTTCTAAGCTTCAAGTTATTAAACTTAAAGACTCACAAGTCATCAAGTTCAAGACGCTCATCCATCAAAATAAAAGACTGTCAAGTCATTTTGTCAAAGGTGTTGACTCCTAAGTCAATAAGCACCTTTTCAAATCCTATAAATAGGCTTCAAACAGTCACCAACTTGTTACAAACTTTTAGAACACCTTCAAATTGGGGGCAACAGCAAGGTTACATCATCTTTCTCATTAGCGATATATACGTCTTCTTTTAAATTTGCAGTTCTTTCCTTCAAGTTAGGTACTGGCAATTTGCAAAGTTAAGCGTTCGCTGTCTGATCGGAGGGGCCATGTCTTTCCTGTCTGACCGGAAGAGTCAAGCCTCTGTGTATTTGAAGAAGTTAAGTCTGCACTTCCTGTTTGGATTAGTCACCTTCGCTGTCTGATTGGACGAGTCAAGCCTCTATCTGATCGAAAGAGACGAGTATGCACTGTCTGACTTGAGGAGTCAAGCTTCTGTGTGATCAAAGGGGTCAAGTCTGTACTGTCTGATCAGAAGAGTCACCTTTTCTGTCTGATTGGACAAATCGTGCCTCATCTGTCTGATCCAAGGAGCCAAGTTGTTGCTTTTTGATCGGGATAGTTGCGTTTGTTGTCTGATCGGATGAGCTAAGCCTTCTCTTTCTGATTAGGAGAGTTACCTTCATTATCTGATAGAAGAGGCCAAGTCTGCACTATCTGGTCAAATGAGTCACCTTTCCTGTCTGATCAGATGATCCAAGCCTTTGCTTTCTGATTGGAAGAGTCGTCTTCACTATCTGATAGAAGAGGTCAAGTCTTCACTGTCTGATCGAATGAGTCACCTATGTTATCTGATTAGACAAGTAATGCCTTATCTGTCCAATCAAAGGAGCCAAGCTGTTACTTTCTAATCGGAATAGTTGCGTTTGCTGCCTAATCGAATGAGCCCATCCTTCCCTTTCTGATCGGAAGAGTCGCCTTTGCTGTCTAATGAAAGCAGTCAAGTATCTGCTGCTTGATTGAAGGAGTCTAAACGCCTTCGCTCTCTAATCATAGGACTCAAGCATTTGTTGTCTGAATGGAGGACT
The DNA here is from genome assembly GCA_029747015.1 of Carnegiea gigantea. Taxonomy (NCBI): domain Eukaryota; kingdom Viridiplantae; phylum Streptophyta; class Magnoliopsida; order Caryophyllales; family Cactaceae; genus Carnegiea; species Carnegiea gigantea. The sequence continues at coordinate 146,367 of JAKOGI010001389.1, forward strand.
CAAACCTTCACTTTCTGATTGGAAGAACATGTCTTGACTATCTGATTGGAGGGGGCACACCTTCATCGTGTGAATGTCTTTGCTATCTGATCAGATGAATAATGTCTTCGCTATCTGACCAGAGAAGTCCTGCCTCCACTATTTGAGTGGAGAAGCCATGCCTTCGTAAATCTACTGGAAGAAGCCGTGGATAGAAAGAAAAAATCCAAAGTTGACCCCAAATAGATTAAGTGAGGGAGTGTCCTGTGAAGAATTGAATCTACGGGGAGAAATGATTCCTCGTCTTAAAAGTCGACCTCGCTTCACAATTTAATTAGAGGAGTTGTGGCTAGAAGAAATCCAAGTCGACTCCAAATAGATTAAGTGAGGGAGTCTCCTGCGAAAAATCGAATCTATAGGGAGAAAACGATTCATCGTCTTAAAAGTCAACCTCACTTCGCAATCTAATTAGAGAAGGCATGGCAAGAAAGAAAAAATCAAAGTCGACACCAAAAAGATTAAGTGAGGGAGTCTCCTGTGAAGAATAGAATCTACGGGGAGAAATGATTCCTCATCTTTAAAGTCGACCTCACTTCGCGATCTAATTGGTGGAGTCGTGGCTGGAAGGAAGAAATTCAAGTCGACCTCAATTAGATTAAGTGAGCGAGTCTCCTGCGAAGAATCGAATCTGCGGAAGAAACGATTTCTCATCTTAAATGTTGACCTCACTTACGATCTAATTGGAAAGTAGTTGACTTAGCAGTTTTCTGAAACAAAGGAAAAAGTTTAATTTAAGTTCTTAAAAACAAAGAAAGGGAAATCAAATAAAGAAATGAATCCAAATTTCCAAAAGCCCTGTGTCCGAATTCTGGAAGATGGCAGCAAGGAGAAGAAAACAAATAAAGTGCCAAATTCCCTCAAGGTGTTGGTCTGATATTAAAATTGCAACAAAGAAGCTCCTTTGGGAAAATTTCAGGCTCCCGTTTTTTAATATCTTTCTTATACACCATAGCCATCCCTATTTTGGGCCTCCTTCTCAGAACCTCCCCCCCTAAAAAAAAGAAAGAGAGAGAGAGAGAGAGATACTAAAAGGTTAGAGAAGGCTGAAAGCTGAAAGCTCAAGTTCACGACCGAGTTGCTATGTTGAAGGACACAGAAGAGCAGTGCCTTTTGTTGGATAAATCAAGTAGCAAGGATGTTGAATCCATTGAGGGCAAAGGGGAGCATAATGCTGAAACTACCAATGGTTCTCTTTCTGCTAATGATGGAAAACACAATTGGTTGCGAGAAGAGGCTAGGAGACATGGTTAAGCAACTATTGTACGAAAAGGATTCATAAATACGAAGACATGCTGATCTAGAGGTGACAATCAAACAATTGTAGGACAAAAATGACTCTTGGCATCAAAAAGAGGTAATCCTGGAATAGAGAATCAGTCAATTATCGCAAGAGCAGGCTTCTTTGAATTTTGAAAAAAAAAGGGGGAATAACCTCAAGTTAAAACACATTGAATGAACGTGAAGTTGATGAATTTGAGGTACCTACAAATGAATTTATATAGTAGTGGACAATTGAAGCCTCCTACTCCTACTCCAATTCAAATATTAGAAATTTTTATCACTTTGGGTTGTTGATAAAGTTTATCAAGAGTTTTTGATAGAATTTTATTACAAATCTTCAACTCAAATTATCATCAATACAAAAAAAGGACAAAAAATAGGGGAAAGGGCAGGAATGCACTTCCTGGACGAAAGCTCCCATCTTTTTTTTAGGGTTAAAAAAAAGAGGAATTATGATAAAGAAAAAGAGAGGTTTTCTTGGGCTCAATTTATTTTCTTGAGCTCGAATTCCCTTAGGAATTTATCAAGTTGGACTCACCTTGATGATGTTCAATTCGTTAAATTTCGACCAAAAAAAAAAAAAATTGGGTAGGCGCCAAGTCCCCCAAAAAAAAAACCTTGGCCAAAAAAACGAATTACCCGTGAAATTTTTGATCATTTGCATTAATTAAACGTTTGAGACTCAGCCACTTCAAAAAAAAAAAAAAAAACCACATACTCCAAGTTCGTGTACATGGCTGACTCTCGAGGGGGCATTTGTAGAAGGAAAAAGTTCTATGACAAATCGGATGGTGCCACGTGTGAAAAGAAATCGACCAATCACAAATTGCCATGTGTCACGTTAATTTTTGTGGACCCGCTTGATCAAAATTAAATGTTGGTAAAATTCAGCCAGTTAAAAGGAGCCATGTGTCATGCAAAAATTAGTAATTTCTTGTCTAATTTATTTTAGGCTCAAAATTCGTGTTTACAAATGTGCCGATGGACAATCTTTCATAATCAAAGCTCTAAGCCCATTGATATGCTCATGCATTACTAGCCCCATCATACCCATGTCCTCTTACACGAGATGGACTCAAGGAATATTGAGATCACAAAGAATAATTATTTTCCTTTAGTAACAAAGTGGAAGTATCGATGACATGAACAAGACCAAGCAGATGCTCCATGACAAACTCCTTTCTAACAACATATCGCAGGACAATAGCCATTTGTTGTTTACAGGTTACATCATGGGATTCATCAACTAATATAGCAAAATATCCATCTCTAAGTTCTTCAAGAATCTTTCCAATGGTTTCTTTTGCACAAGAATGAGCAATGTCTTTTTGGATATCAGGAGAAGTCAATTTATGATTTAATGGAGCCTTTTTGAAAATACTTCCAAAAATTTCATTACTTTGGGCATGTCATTCTAAAAATGCAAAAAATGACCTCTCCTTGTTGAAGATTCACTTTCATCATGACTTAGAAAAGGCAATGCTCCATTCAAAAGTTGCTTTGCTACTTCAACTGAAGCATTTAAAGAGACCCGATATTTAGATTTAACCTCCTCAGATTCTTTGTCTAACGCAATTTCTATGGATTGTTTTGCATCATAAGATCTTCACACTTTTTAACACATTGATTATGCACGCTATTTACTTCACCAACGTGTGCATCAAATGATTTCCTCTCCTTCCAATTTCTAAAACCTTTACTTGTAATGCATCCACTCCACCATGACCCCACTTGTGATTCTTGAACAAATAACAACACAAACAAAATGCCACATCTTCTTTCATACTATATTCTAACCAATTAGGATATGCCGTAAACCATGATTCATTAAAACGCCGCATATACTTGGACATTTTAGTTTGAGCAAATGCATGATTTCGAGGTTGGTAAGGACCTTTTGTAATATGCTCTTCTTACCTCATCACGATCATTCGGATGATAGCATGAGATGGGTTTCCTATTAGCTAGATCCGATGGAAGAGCATTGATACCAATTGGAGTTCTCCTAAAAGAAGATAGATTAGTACTTGTTGATTGTTTATTGCTAGACGGTGGTTGAGTACTTTCTTTGCCACTTTCATAGATTAGTGTTGAGTTTTCTGATGCAGAGCTCGAACCAACAGGTCTTTTAGCTATCTTGTTGAAAAACTTCTCCATTTCAAATTGAAAAACACAATTAAGTCCTTAGGTTCATGTTTTTAGTAAATCATTAAATCCACCAATTATTTATCATAAGCAAACATAAATTTGACTCAACCCAATAAATTTAACACAAATAAACAAATAATAACCAACAAATTACCCCAATTCTAATTCCTAAATCCTCAATCAAGAAAAGAACCTTAATTTTTTTTAATTGATGAGTAAATCTCTAAATTAACTACTTTTTCAATACAAATTCAATAAAAATTAGTAAATTAAACATAAACAAGCAAGCAATTATAAAGAAAATTAGCCTAACTTTAAATCTTCAACCAAGAAGACAAATAATTAAAAATTCTCATTTTTCAATTCATGAATCATGAGTAATTCACTAAATTAATCAATTATTTAACATGAATCTAACTAAAATAAATAAAATAAACATAATTATTTATAAAATAACATAACTAAAAGCAACAGTTGGAAATTTTTTGGAGTTACCTCAAATTGGGAATTAAGAGGAGGACTGGAAGAGGCTGGACTTTTGTCGGGCTACGATCGCATCTGTGGGAGTGAGCCGGGGTTGTGGCGGCCATCCCGTGGGCAGCCACTAGTGGCGGCGACCGGCGAGCAGCTGGGCAGAGTGTGGCCTGGTTGAGGCGTTGAGCGTGAATGAGGGCAAAGAAAGGATGATGCGTCGGTACGTGGGTTGAGAAACAAAAATAAAAGAAGCTTAAAGGGCACTCGTGACTCGCCAAAATTCAAAAATAAAAAATTGCACAGAAGGCAGCACAAGGAGACAAACCTGTAACCTCCTACACAGAGCAACAAGCAGCCAACTAGTCTACCATGCACATCTTTGTGAGGCATCTAAGAATTAATTTATATATATCTAAATTTATATAACAACTAAGAACTACTATACACGTCATGTGTTATATAGCAACTGAGACCTTCACAACATTTAAATTTACAATGAAATGGTACTAATTTTCTAAGGAAAAAAAAAGTTTTTCCTCCCTTATCCCTTTCCAATTAGCTCCAAAAAGAAAAAGCAGCCTTCCTTTCTATAACTTATTAATTTATATAATTAAGGTTAGCTTTCATTGGAGAAGTGGCTTTAGTGATTCGGTGACAATGACTCTAAAATTCGTCAAAAAAACTAAATCCCCATTCTTTTGTCCAAATTCAATAATTTTGATTTGCAGTAAAACATGATATTTCTTCCATTACTACTTGCAAATTGCATTATATATTGCAGATGGCGGGTGGCCTTCTTTTTATATTTTTACTAAAATTTTGGAACTGGCGGCCTCTTTGGAAGGAATTTGTTTAATTTGTCCTGTTACCCAATTAACGAGTTGTTGATATGATTTAGAGGAAACAAAGAATGTCATTTAGGGTCTATCGGTTGTCCCAAATGATTTAGGGAAGTCAATAAATAAATCATAAGTTGAAGTAACTCATGTTTATTTCTCCTAGCTCCCAAGAAAAGGAAAATAATATGTTGAACAAACTAGGGTTAAGGCTTACCTTTTATAGGCTAACCTGATTTCTTTTGTTATTTTGTTCATACTAAAATGAGACTTAAAGGTGCTATGATTGTTAAAACAATGAAAAGTTGTTGTTACAATAAACAATTTATGTTTAAGGGACTCTGCTCATCAATAATTTTGACTTTAAAAATATTACATAACAATAATTACGTCATAAAATTTAGTATGAGTATACTTCCGTCACATTGGGGATGCTTTCACTTAAACAGTTAAGCTTTACGGTGATTAAATGGAGACAGTAATAGTCTAAGTCAAGGCCTCGATGTGCACTTGTGGTCACACTATATTTGCCAATTCCACATTGTTTATCACTTATGAAAAAAGAGACCTTATTTAGGCATACTGCAAGTGTGTGCACGCACCTATGATGGGTGTTGGTATAGCTATAACAAAATAACCATCTCCTTGGGTGCAAGCCATATGACATGGATTTTATATTGGAACATTAGTTTTAATATCACTGTTGTATGGATTTATTGTTCAATAGAAAATATATAAGCGAGGAAGCTAAATAATTGTTGGATTGGGTCCATTACCCAATTAGGTCTAGCCAAATTATTTGCAATGGGAAAGGAAAAAAAAAGGAAAAGGCTCTTGAATTTTTGTTTGGGCAAGTCACGGTTTTTAACTTGGAATCAAAAAAAAAGTTTGTTTTTTATTAATAATTATCATGGTTTGCGTGATGATGGATAATCTCCAGTTACTATACAATCCACCCAGTTGTACATTTCAAAATGTACAACCAGCCCCACTATTGTCCACATGGCGCGGCCCACATAAGAAAATCAAAAAACCGCTTAAACAAAACAATAGCAAAAGGTGCTCACAAAACTGTCAATTCAAACAATTCACCACTCCATGAACTTCCCCTCATTCTCTCCCTAAAACTGCCCACATTCGTGCTCAATTTACGAAATTCAACAGCGATTGTTCACAAATTCTAGCCAAAAATCTTCGGAAACTCTTACCTGAAGCTTGAAGGAAGCATTTCGATGTAAGTTTTAGCAACAAACACAATTAATTTGCATGTTGGAACAAACGCAATGAATTAACTTGAAACGAAGTGGCATTTTAGGTTCTAAGAAAATCACGCTCCGATAATTGCACTTTTGCAATGTTTGCATATGAAAACTCACCATCTAGAAGCACCGAAGAAGAGATCTGCAAGCGATGAATAAAAAACTCCTTAAAAAGGGTATGTTGAAAGCCTTAAACCTAATTTTTCTTTTTTATTGAAGCCAAAAAAAAACAGAAATGGAAAAGGATCAAAATAAGACAAGTGATACAAATCAAGGAATGGGACAGGATATTACTCATAGTGCAGGACAAGGTATGTCTGCATTATGTAAGTTTATATGTAAAGAACTAAATTGCATATGTAGTGAGCAGAAATTATTGTAAAACCAGTTACCGTATATTCTAGGTTAACTACTGCCAATTAGTGAGCTATACACTATGCTTTGGGGGAGCTATGACATATGTCTGATAAGCAGTATGAAAATACATCTTCTTTATTCTTATGATGTACCATTTGCAGTTAAACATTCCAATCTTTTTTGGTATACTAGTTCATATATCTAGTGAGTTCTTCTCATATTTTAGTCAGCAAGTACACTATACATGTACAATTATATTTAGTGAATAACTGCATTTGTAGTGAGTAGACAGTTTATTTTAGTGAGCAGAAAGTGTATTGGACTGCAACTATATATAGAGAGCTCCGGATTAGATTAAATATTACACATTTATTGAGTTATACATCTTGTTCATGTATATAAAGTACCATGTATAGCTACAGAAGAAGCAAACCAGGTAGCTCCACCAAATCAAGAACAGTCTCAACAACTTGAAAAGGAGCAGGAAAAACTATCTACACCAAAAAACAAAACCTCTAGAGGAAAAACTAGTTCATTAAGTACTACTGCAAAGAAAAGAAGGGTGAAATAAGAAGAAACAACTCAAAATGCCTATGCATCTTAACTCTCCATATGGAAGCAGGAACACCAACAGCATTAACACTTGGAGCTTCTTCTACAACCCAGGAGGATCTAGCTAGCCTAGTCCATCGTTTCAAAATATATTGATCAGGGACTTGAGGCACACAATGAACGTTAAAAATACGCAAAGAGTGGCAGCAAAGAATACCACTTTCAGTGCACTTTTTACAGTCACAAACAATATTTTGATATGGAAGATTAAACCTAACCACAAACCCAAACTTCTTCTAAAAGCGATTCTCATAGACAACATATGTATGCTCTGTACATTAAGGAGTTTTACTTGAGCTAAGAAGATCTTGACAATACCTTTCCCCTTTAATGTATTCATTCTTAAACACTTTCTATAAGTTGTTCATATAGATTTTCGAAGCATGCTGCAAAAAGCTAACATATGGCAAATACATCTCAGGGAACCCATCCTTATTTTTCACATTCTTGTCCTTCCCCTTAATCCTCCACTCAGTAACAACATAACAGAATATATTGTAAAAATCAAACAAACCACAAGTGGCATTGACTCTCTTTGACAAAGACGCATTTGTAAACTCACTTCTTTGTGATGATAAAATGCCACCAGGAAAAACACCCTTACAAAAAGTTGGACATCATTTTTCTTTCAACCGATACAATCTAACCAACTAAGCATTTTCACCACATTTATACTCTTCAACCAGCTTAGCAAACAAAAATAGTGAGTAGAAAGTAATAAGTTAGTGAGCAGAAACACGCAACCTTGGTGAGCAGAAACACGCAACCTTGGTGAGCAGAAAGTAATAAGTTGGTGAGCAAAACCAGTAACAGAAAGGCGCTCACCTGTGCCAACAAAAATTAAACTTTGCTTCTATGTCACATCTCATCAAAACATGATCATATTTATCGACAAATCCACCCAAGCCCTAAGGAAACCAATATTCTCTTTTAAATTCTTCAAGATGTGCCAAGTACGCAACCCATACTTTGCCAAAGGAAAGACCTTTTCAATAGCATTTGCCATACAAAATGCTTAATCCATCATCATAGTTTTTGGCTGCACATATCCATAGCTTCCAAAAATGTGTCAACCAACCAAATGAAGTTCTCCACCTTCTCATTCATAAAAAATCCACATCTGGCTATAACATTCTTCATATGATGATTCATACAAACAAAAGATGCGCATATCACCTCATAACGATTGGTCCTATATGTCGTGTCAAATACAAGGAGATCACCAAATAACAAATAGTCAGATTTTATTTGTGAATCTCAACAAAAGAAGCTCATTAGACAATTATCCTCATACAATTTAAACTTATAAAAAAATCTTGCTCATTGACACACGTAGTTTCTAAAAAACACATCAAATGATTGGCATCACCACTGTCTAAAGTTCTTTTAACTTCATTTGTAACACTATTATAGGTATCCCATTTGCTAAACCCGAGTGATGGCGAACCCTCAGCCTCATTTCTTAGAAGCCCATAAGCATAGGAAACTTTTATGTCATTTCTTCTCATCTTTTGGAAAAAATCAACATGAGCTTCTTGACTTTTTTATGTGATCTCAACTTATGAACCTCATCTGCCAAAAGCACATGATTATAAATTATGTCATGATTCTTACAAAACCATTCCCCATTTGCTTCAATGTAACTATAGCCTTAGCTTTACAATTGTACCTGCAGCTCTGTATTGTAAATACCTTATCTTTTTTCCCAAGACACCTTTTAACACCTTGTTTGCTGCAATAAAACTCCCTCGAACGCATCTCTTGTAAACCTTCTCTCCTCTTCAACTTGTCACATCTTTTGGAAAACCCCTTACGGAAAGCATACTCACTGTATACCTCAAATGCTATATCTATAGAACTGATCCTTTTACTAATCAGTTTTGATTCATCAACTTTCTTCACTTCAACAACGCATTCATCATTAACATCTGCACATTTTTCCTTATCAATCACAATATAACTAGACACAACAGCAATAATATTACCATTATCAGGCACAATATAACTGCACTTAGAAGCCATATCTTTTCCTTTTGAAATACCAGCCGGATTACAATAATCTCTAACATAATTATCAATATCAACAACCTCAGCAGTAGAATGATCTAATCTAGACAGCAAAAATGAAGTATCATCTGCCAAAACAAACATGATTTTTGTGATGAGCTATAATTCATAGTTAGTGAGCGCAAGCTAAATCTTAATGAGTTCTGATTCATCGGCTTCCTTCACTTCAACAATACATTCATCATCAACATCTACACATTTCTCCTTGTCAATCACAATACAATTAGACATAGCTGTAACAGTGTTACCATTATCAAACACAATATAATTGCACTCAGAAACCTCGTCTTTGCTTTTTGAAATACCAGTACGATTATACAAATCTCTAACATAATCATCAACATCAACAATCTCAGCAACATAATGATCTAATGTAAATAGCAAAAATGAAGTATCATCTGCAAAACAAACATGATTTTTGTGGTAAGGTATAATGCATAATTGGTCAGCACAAGCTAAATCCTAATCAGTCAAACGTTTTTAAGTGAGCAAGGAAGTGCTCTATAGTACAAGGAACCATATTTTTTTATAGTGAGCTATATTGATTATAGTGAGCTATTGTTTTCTTTGTTAGGCACATAATTGATTATAGTGATTATATTTAGTGAGCACAGAATCGATTTATGATTGCTGAGTACAAGCTAAATCCTAATGAGCTAAATGTATTTCTTTAGTGAGCTAACTACTATATTCAGTGAGCACATAATTGATTATGATGGGTTATTATTTCTTGTATTACACAAACGTAAATTTACAGAGAATGAAGTATATTCAAAAATTAAATGAAAAACATTGTTAAAGTTGTATATTAACCGGTAATAAAACAATTGCAAATACCATATGCAACTTAAAACAAAAAATAAACATTCTAGCAAACATCCAAATCAACTAATTACAAAAACCAACTATATATTCAAACCGCCAACTATATCATTTTTTTAGAACGGAGCATCATAATAATGAATGCAATCCAATTGAAAATCTCAAAATTAACTCATCAGAATGCAAATTAAAACACACAAACTTCGAACCCGAACGCAAAAACAAAGATAAAAAATTATGATCAAACCTGATGAAGAATTCGCATTTGATGAATCCTCAATATCAATAGCGATGTTAAGATCAAACCTAGCCATTGAACAATTCTTGAAAAACTAAAGGAATCGATCCAGCACAGAGCATTTAGCGATGAAATGGAGTAGCGAGGCGAACGAAAACCATGATTTCTCAACTTGTCAATCGTTTGTGAATGTCCTTTTTTTTAAAAAAAAAATGTGAGATATATATAACCTAATGGGATAGCAATAAAATTGGATCAAACAACTGCCCATTGTGGGCCCCAATGGACAAATGAGATGTCCACCTAATTGTACATAATAAATTGCAGATGACCTGACCTTGATCCTAGTTTGTTTTAGGCAAGTCAAGTGCCCTGTGCCTGAAGTGTTGCACTTAACGCATAAGTTGGCAACATGACAATGTCAATCGACTTGATAACCTTCCATGTTTTTGGAAGATAAGCTTTATGACCTTGGTTATTCGGTAGAACAACAATTGTGAATCACAATATTTCTCACAAAATTGTGACGCTTTGGGTTTTTTGAGAGGGTAAACGAAAGCTGTATGGATGGGGAGCTTGATACTTTGAAGGTTGTGCAAATGCAATATTGGTGGTGTTTACAATTTGGGTGGTTGTTTAGGTGGTTGTCTAACCAATTGTTTGGTGTTATTCAATTGTATTCGAGCCTAGAAGTAATTTTATATTGTTCTTGAATTGTTGTGTAGGGTAAATAATTCGAGACGGTTACTCAGTGTACTGTTTACTATTTTTATAGTGAGATTTTTTTATCCATTTGTCCTGTGGTTTTTTTTCTTTACACTGGAGGGTTTTCTATGTTAAATTTGCGCCATATTTCATTATTTCATGCTAACATATTATTGGCTCGTGGGTTATATATAATTACTAGGCTGTAACAAATTATTCTTGTGGGTAGTCTTGGACTCGACACTTTATATTAGAGCTTAGAGTGGTATAACTAGTTGTGAGACCTATGGAGAATTCAATTAATACCTCAATGATTAAGTTAGTTATTAGTAATTATTCGATTTGGAAGCCAATGACGGCGGACTTACTTTATTGTAAGGATCTATAGGACCCTATCCCACTTAAAGGCAAGAAACCTGAAAAGATGGGAGCTGCAGAGTTCAAAAAAAAATTAAATAAAAAGGTTGTTGGTACAATTAGACAATGGTTGGATATTAGGGTCTTTCACTATAAGCCAATGACACTGATGGCCATAACTTATGGACTAAGTTGGAAGGTTTGCACCAAAGAAAGATCACCCAAAATAAAACTTTCCTGATTAAGAGACTTGTCAATCTGAAATTGAAAGATGGACATACTACTGATGAACACTTGAGTGCTTTTCAAGATATTATAAATTAGTTGTCTACTTTGGAATTCACTTTGGGAGAATAATTGAAGAAATTATTTCTCTTGAGTTCTTTGTTAGACAATTGTGCCACCCTAGCGATTACTGTTAGCAACTTAGCTATAATGGGTAAGCCGAGTTTGAGTATAGTCAAAGATTGCTTGTTCAACGAAGGAGCTTATAGAGAGAAGATGAATGCTGATATCGACCACGCTCTTATCACTAAAGTGAGAGGTCAAAGTCAGAGCAGAGGACCGGGAAGTGAAAAGGAAAAGGTAATAATAGATCCCAGAGTAAGGAAAAGCCACATGTTGGAAGTCTAGAAAACCAAGGCATATCAAAAAGTACTGCAACTCATAGAAATAGGTGCAAGGGGATGATAAGAATCAGAAGACGGCTAATAATAAAAATACTATAATAGTTATCTCACATGAGTGTTCGCATGTTGATGTTGTCACCCTTGTTTGTGTAACCAAAGAGTGCAACTATATTATAGATTCTAATGCTAAATGGGTAGTTGATCCAACTGTTTTGTATAACTGTGTTCCCAAGAGAGAGTATTTCAGCTCTTATACGGCTGGAAATTTTAGCAGTGTCAAGATGTGTAATAATAGTATTATTGATATTGTTGAGATAGGTGATATACGTATTCAGACTAATGTTGGCTGCATAGTTATTCTAAAGAATATAAGACATATTCTAGATTTGTGACCAAATCTGATCTCGATGGGTACTCTAGACAATGAATGCTATAAGCATCAACTCGATGAGGGTACTTGGAAGATTTACATATGGCTAGAGGCAATCTATGTTGTATGCTTTACAAAACACATATAAAGGTGTGTAGTGGGCAGATTAATGTTGTTGAGGATGATGCTCCACCAAACCTCCGGCACCAAAGGTTAGCTCACATGGGCGAGATAAGATTGAAGATTCTAAAGAAGGAATCCCTAATTTCTTTATCCAGCGGTAAAATTCTGAACACTTGGGATTAGTATCTATATTGTAAGCATCATAGAGTTTCTTTTGCCTATCACCTAAAGCAAAAAGAGAACAAGTTAAAATTGATACATTCTGATATGTGTGATCCTATTGAGGTGGAGTCGTTGTATGGTGATAGATATTTTTTGACCTTTATTGATAATGCTTCACGTAAGACTTGGGTGTATATATTGAAAGGAAAACATCAGGTATTCCAAAAGTTTCAGCACTTTCACGCCAAGGGGAAGAGGGAGACATGCATACCGTTAAAGGTTCTCTGGACAAACAATGGAAAGGAGTGCACTTTTGATGGATTTACGACAACTACAAGAAACATGGTATTTACCAGGAGAAGACAGAACATAATATACCCTAGCGTAATAGAGTTGTGAAAAGGATGAAGAACCATTATGGAGAAAGTGAGATCAATAATCAGAATGTCTATAGTACCAAAGGCATTCTGGAGTGGAGTTGCTCGTACAATATTTTATATCATCAATATAGCTCTATCAGTTCCTTAGCAGTTTGATATTCTAGAGCACGTCAAGAGTGGAAAGAATGCTCATTACAACCATCTGAGGGTTTTTGGGTGCAAGATCATTTCCAAAGCAATAGCGATTGAATCTTGATAGCAAATCCACTCCTTGTATCCTCATGGGCTACGGTGATGAGGAGTTTGGCTATAGATTATAAGACGTAGAAAAGTAGAAAATAGCAAAAAGCATATTTGTTTTCTTCCACGAGCACGAGCCTATAGCTGACATTGATTGCTCTAAGAAGACTACTCGGTATCCTATTGGTATAGCTAGTGTGAAATTAGTATCTATCTTTTTTCGAGGTGTCATAGGTTGGCGCGCTATGTTATAAATAGAACCTAGGGATGCTACAGAGCCAATTGTAAATTGCATTCCTCCTGGTGGTGTTGATTAGGAGGAGCAATCTCCTCAGTTTGCTGCAGTTCCTCCAATAAGGAGGATTTCAAGAGATCGCCAACCATCTACCTGGTATCCCACTTCTAATTATGTTCTTCTAATGATGAGCAGGAGCGAAAGAGATTCAAAGAGGTATAGTTTCACCAGGATAAGTAGTGTTGGATTCAAGCCATGGAGGAAATGATGGATTCTTTAAAGAAGAATAACACCTATGACTTAGTGGAACTATCAAAAGGTAGAAAGGCACTTGAAAATAATTGGGTGTTCAAGTTGAAGAAAGATGGCAACCGAATCGTGAAATATAAGGTTCAAGTGGGGGTAAAAGGGTTGGCCTAGAAAAAAGGCCTCAACTTCAGTGAAATCCTCACTCTTGCAGTGAAGATGAGTTCTATTCAAGTTGTATTAGGATCGGTTGCTAGCTTGGATATTGAACTTGAGCAACTAGATGTGAAGACTACATTCTTATATGAAGACTTGTAAGAGAAAATCTACATGTATCAACCTGAGGGTTTTGAAGTTGAATAGAAAAAGAATCTGGTTTGCAGGTTGAACAAGAGTCTGTATGATTTGAAGCAGGCTCCTAGATAATGGTACAAGAAATTTAACTCATTTATGAGTTATGTATGATGAGCCAAGGCTGTAAGAGGACACAAGCTTACCATTGTGTGTACATTCGTAAATTTCTCAGTCGTAACTTCATTATCCTGTTGCTATATTGATGACAAGTTGATTGTTTTATAGTAGGCTAATTTGATTAGCAAATAGAACCAAATCTTTTAATATGAAGGATTTGGTTCCAGCAAGGCAAATTTTGGATATGGAATGATCGAAAGAACAAGAAACTATGGTTGTCACAGGGAAAAATATGTTGAACCATACTTGAAAAGTTCAACATGAAAAATGTCAAGCTAGCAAGTACTTCACTTGGCGCCCATTTCAAGTTGAGCCAGAGAGATTGTCCACAATTGAATTAGGAGAAAATAAAGATGTTGAAACTTCATTATGCTTCTATAGTCAATTCACTCATGTATGCTCTAGTCTATACCTAGTCAGATATTGCTCATGTTGTTGGCGTTGTAAGCAGGTTCCTTTCCAACCCAAAAAAGGTTTAGGGAGAGGTTGTTAAGTGGATCTTCAGATACCTGTAGTAAACAACCAAACTCTATTTACAGTTTTGTTGGTCTTAACCTATTCTTGAAGGCTATACTGATTCTGACATGATAGATTATTTATGGCAAAAAGTCCACTTTGGTCAGGGGAAGATCTACATATGGGTTAGTGGTGTCCATGGACACCCTTGACCTATTAAAAAAAAAATAATAATAGGCTATTTTGAAGGAATGGAAAGTTATATATATGGACATTCTTAGAAAAGGCCTCAGTTGCTATACTAGATATCCTCAGGTACAGTATCACTGTACAATCCGCAGGCCAAGTCCTGCAAACGCACAAATCACATTGCCCAAATTGCAAATGGGACCATTGTGGGATGCATCAAACAATACAGATAAGTGTTACATTTGAAAAACTTTAGCTTAATGTAATTGTCTGGTACATTGGTTAGTGACTTGGTGATGGTCCCCAAGCTCCCGTATTTAATGCTTACCATCTACAACTTTTGGTATATTTTACTTTTAAATTTTTTTTTTAACTTTCCTACCTTTCTCTTGGCATATTTTATTTATTTTTTTTTAAAATTACCTTCCTACCTTTTTTTTTTCGGCACACTGGCTTAGTTTTTTTTTAAATAAAAAATATCCCATTATATGTCATTTGTAACTTTTTTAAAAACATTTGCTTAGCTTTATCTTTCTTAAAAAAAAATTATTCTATTGTACACTAAATATTATTTTCACCATGCACTAAACATTGTTGCATTATACATGAAACATTATTATACTCTGCATTGACTCCCGAACTTTTTCAAAAATTTTTGGCAACATTTGATTGGCTCTGTTTTCCAAAAAATATATATTCCATTGTGCAATTTCCTAACTTTTTTTTTAAAAATTTACGCCAACACCTATTTGGTTTTCTTTTGAGAAACTGCATATATTACATTGTACACTCAATATTATTTTATAATAAATTAAACACTACTCTATTATAAACTAAATCCTATTGTATTCAGCACTAAACATTGGAGCAAAAACAATTGGAAAACAATTACTTTCTAAAAAATTTACCTTCCTAATTTTAAATTTTTTTTTTCAATACTTGCTTGCTTTATTTTAAATATATATTCCATTGTAAACATCCGTAAATTTTTGATTATTTTTTCAAACATTTGTTTAGTTCTATGTTTAAAAAAATTCTATTGCACACTAAATATAATTCTATTATACTCTAAATATTGTTCTGTTGTACACTAAATACTAGTATATTCTACACTGACTTACCAACTTTTTCAAATTTTTTTGCAACATTTGATTATTTTTTTCCCCCCAAAAATATATTGCTCTGTACACCTTCATAGATTTTTTATTTTTTTAATAGTTGCTCAGTTTTCTTTTGAGAAAAAAATATATATTCGATTGTACAGTAAACACTAAACACAATTTTATTATACCCTAAACAATGTTATATTCTACACTAAAACATTGGAAGGGAAAAAACACTAGAAGTATCTAAAAAATAAATATTTCAATATATAAGTTGTATTCAACGCTTGTATAGAACCATAGATTGATAGATTACAACTCAAATTAGATACAAAATCACACTCTACAAAAGACAAGCACCTCCAACATACTTGACAGGTTTCTATATTGAAGACTAAAACACCTATAGCATTATCAACTAAATTTGTCAAAGCATAGCTTATAAATCTAGTCATCTTATTTTGGTATTGTTTAGTTGTCACTGTTATGAAAATTAAAATAAGTTGTAGTGATTGACTACATACTCTAGTTTAAATGTGGAGTTATTTTGGTGTTCATTGGTTCATATTTTGGTGTTGTTTAGTTGTTTTAATGAACATTAGTATAAGTTCATCATACAAATATACAAAAATGAAGATTCAAAAATATCCATTACTTCATTCAATTTAATTACTAATTAACAAAAACAGCATAACAAATAATACTTTAATTTAATATATGAATATGATTTTATGATCTTAGAAAAATAATTCTAAGATTCACTAAATTAAACTAGGTTAAATTATTTTAATGTTCATCAAATTAGAACTAAGTGATTGTTGAAAAAAAAAAATAGAAAAGGATAAGAGTAAAAAATTACACTAGTCTACATTAAATAAATTTACAACTAAGTAAAGTGCTGCCAATAAAAGACAAAAAAGGTAAAGAATTGAAAAATTAAAAAAAGAGGTCAACGCTGTAGTGGACTCAAACCCAAGATCTTTGCCACAAACTGTGTTAGTATTGCCACTCTAATACATTCACTTATAGTACATGATAGACACGAAAATAATATATGTACTTCCATTTGCTCAAGAACGCTTTAAAATATCCTGTACTTTGCAAGCGCTTTAAAATATCATATACTTTGCTCTGGTACCTCAGGGTGTATAATATAATTTGCGCCAAAAGGGGTCATGGACATCCTTGCGCCCTTCCATTCATGGGACCCAAACAAATTAGCTATTAACATTTCTTTTTTTATTTAAAAGAAACAGGTTGTAAAAACCTTGGCATTAATTAAAAAAAAAATCCACAACTCCCTCCCAATCTGACTCTCTCCATAGTCCTCTCATACTCGTCAACCAACATAGCCACCCTCTCAGCCTCTTTAATCTCCATTGAAATCACTAGCAACTTTGACCAGCCTTACTGCCACTCACAGCGGCCCTTCGTCCCACGCAACGCCCAACCCTCTCCTTCGTAGTGCTCTCTCCAAATCTTAGGTGAACGCAATCTGCCAGGGGCCAGAGACCACCCACACAGCCACTCAACATTGTCATCCCCCACAACTAGCCTCTATTATCGGCCACTCGAGAGTCTGAACATACTGTCACACCACTTGATGGTTAAGGTTTGATCTTTGATTACTTCTCAGTTCTTAATTCCTTTAATTGCTTCCTTTTTTTTATTTTGCTTGATTGCTTCTCAATTGCCTCATTTGCTTGCTTTTTTTAATGCTTATGGAGATTGAAAATCGAAATTCCTTAGTTAATTGTTACGTACTCTTGTAATTGCTTGGTTATGTGCTATCGTGATTAGTAATTTCTATAATTTTAGTAACTCGTTTTATAAAAGGTGTGTTGGACTTGTAGATGGTGTTATACCCCATTGCCCGTATTCATAAGGTTACAGTTAACTTTACAATTTCTTGCATCTTTCTGCCTAGAATTTTGTTTTTAGTAAAATTAGTTTGTTGCTCACACTGAATCACATAAAAACCTTGTGTTATTGCTTGATTTTTGTAACTAAATTTCTGAATTTGTCCCCCACATTTCATACGGACACAATTCAATTCCATTTGTGATACTTGAAAAAGAAACAATCTAAAAAGGTTAAAGAAAATAATGCAAGTGGTAGTGGAAGAGGCTGACACCCCTAATTCAAATGTATAGATTTGCTACTGAAGTCTAGAATTCGCATTGGAGCTCAAGACATGTGGTTCAGGACGCTTTGTTACCACTAGAGCAAGTTAACCATAATTCAACCAAAATTTATAACTTACAACTGCAGAGCGTGGTACATCCATTTGAATCAAAATAACTTTATATGAAGACTATTCTTTGCAAGCAAAATTGGCAGTTGGCGATTAAGAATTTCCATTTGCTTTCTGGCTCCTGTTCATCAATCCTAACAAGGACAAGCATCCCAAGCCGACAAGATCACTTACAAGAAATTCAAACTTGCCTACAATGCACTTGGTTCTAGACTTGAAGGTATGTATCCTCTTTCATGTAGAACTCTTATGCAATCAAAAAGTCCTCTTTATTTGCAAGAAAATCATTGGCTGACGGCACAAGCTACAAGCCACATCTAATTGCAATTCCGTTTTTTCCTTTTTTGGTTGTCCCCCCTTCTTGAACGGTTCTTTTAGCGAAAAGGGGAATGTAAGAAGGAGCCAACTTGAGGTTGCTAGGACTAGGATGAGAGAATTGATTTGATCTTAATTATGTTACTTTTACGAGTACTACAAAATATCAAAATTGTTTGTACACACGTTGTAAGTGCATGAACTAATAGGTAGGAGTACGTACACCCCAGAGCATGGCACGGGCGTTGCCATCACCATGACGTCTCAATGATGGTGAGGATCAGGACCACTAAGGCTGACTCGATCAGTGCCATATCGGCTTTTAAATGAGTCTTGACTTCCACTATCGAACATTTCATGTAGAGACCTTGCCTTTTCTCTCAGCTCAACAATAGTTTGTCGCCATTCGAGTTGTCCGTTGTTCTCCCATGAAGGCTTAGGAGGCTAGCTACATGATACGCCTATAGTTAGCAAAAGCGAAAGCAAAGTTATGTACAACTTCAAGCTTGCCAGTCCTCATTATGTGATTATCTAGATGCTAATGATGGATATGTACGTCTGTCTTCAGTACGTAAGTTCAAGGGACTTCCATCAACTCTGGGGTCGTTGATTTTATAGCAAAGACCTCTCTTCATTGTCCAATCGTTTTGTACATTTGTTTGATCTCCCAAAAATAAAAAAGAAAAACCAAGTTGGAATTAGCCAAAAATGATATAGGCCATTATCCATTTCCCCTAAATAAGCACATTACCTTCCTTCTAATTAATCGTACACCTCGTGCAAACATGCATGATGGATTTTGTTTGAAGTTACTGAGTACACCTCAATCATTATCATGCATTAATATTTTAGGAGCTTGTGAGGGTAAAGGTCAAGATAGCAAATGTGTGCTTGGCCTTTAATTGAAACAAGCCCGCCTTTTTCAATTCCTAAAAGGCCGCAGTTTGAGTAATTTTAGTTTCTATAGATTAAGTTCAACTATTAGGCTGCTGCATGTGTGTTTACTCAATTTCCATGCTGTCGCTGTTTTTGCAGAAAGAAATAAGCTACCAATCAACGCTCAAAGTACTCTCATAGAGACAATATGATGTACGGTTCATACATTAGCACTTGATATTCATGAGAATGGTATTGTTCTAGTTATGCATTAAGACTTGATATATACTGAAAAATCTTAGGCATATTCTGACTCGAATACTTATCTTTTCTATGGACCACTCCTGTCATCCTAATGTCCATGTGTGAAGTAAAGAAAAGTCACAGATGGGAAATGCATCAACAAAACAAAGGATAAGTTGCTCAGTGTAATCAACTCACTGACACTCTCGATCTTGTTTTAGTGTCAATTGTCCATGATAAGACTTTAATCTTTAATCATTTAGACTTTTGTCAACCTCAATATTGCTATAATTTTTACATAAGGATTGAACGAGTACATGCACTTCCCTTCTATGATTGCTTTAGCGGCAGATAAGAAATGCGCACCTCCTACCTTTAGTTTAGCTCTATCTACGAGGTAATTGTACTCTGCAAAATGGTCACCTATGAACTGGATAATGGATATGATGATTTCCTATAGACAAACACTTTCCTTAGAATGACCTCTATAGTCATAACAGAATATAAATTTTGGTCTAATATTCATATACATGAGGACTTGAATAGAAAGTGAATGTCCGTTAGCTCAACTGATAAAGACTCTAGAATTATTACTAGAGACCTGTATTCAAATATCTTCTACGTCAATCTTTCTACTTCATTCACATCAAGAAGAAGGACTTGAAACATGGAAAAGATGTAAGCCTGTGTTTTAATATTATTAATTTATTTTTCCATAGTTGAATTAAAATTCACTGAATGCCCCTATAAATAGGTTTGGTTGACCAAAATAGGAATATAATCTATTTGAATTTGATTTAAGTGACACAATCCTAAGTTCTTAACTCACATTTTTTACTTAAGGGAAAAAAAAATGAAAATCCCAACCCAAATCAAAGAATATAAGTAAAAAGGCGCACATTTTTTGGATGGATAAGAGGTCTATAAAACTCATGATGTTTACTTACTAAAACATGGTACGATGCTCAACAAAGTTGAGCAGTTCTCTAGAACGCTTACCTGTCATACCTATAACGACACCCACTGAGTGTTAGTGAGCATTGCTACATATTCTAGTGAGCAAACGCATCAAGGACCTATCTATTCTTGGTGTCACTACATGTTCTAGGGGACATGTCTTTTAGGTTACAACTTTTCCATGCATGGAAAAAGATGATATAACATTCTGGAAAAAAGAAAAAAATGATGGCTATTTAAAGCGTCGACTACTTAGAGGTTTTGAGTTAAGCCACTATTTTATGTACATAACATCCAGTATGTTATTAGGACACGATAGACTTAACGAAGGTGGCGGTAAGGATTCCACGACCCATCTTATGCACTTTTGCACTTTCGTGATTTTACTATCGTAGAGGTCACTGCAAAAAGGATAGTGGTCATATCATATTGTAAAAGAAATGGAAAAATAAGGAGAATAGGGGTTAGAGAATTTAACCGCGCATCATCTTTTCTAAAGGTCAAATCCTAAGTAGTTGGCCATCATTTTTTGAAAAGCTTCCCTGGAGTAACAGGCCGTATTGTATCTTTTTGATATGTATTCTAGTTCTTACCTATATATTGTCCATATATATAAGGCAGTCGAATTATTAGAGAAAATTAATTGATGAGAATGGAAGCTTTACAAATGAGAAGCGCTAAGCTATGTAGTATGTATTACAGAAGTTGTGTATAGATGTAATTATAGAGAGATATAACAATATCTTATAAACACCTATTGTTGGCTTCCTTTGTTTAATAACTCTATGATTTTGATGAAATACGAAATTAGCATAGGCTAAGGAAATAAGATGGAAAGAATCTTGGCAAATATATATCAATGGATATTATAATATAAATGATTTGAATTTTGAATTATATACACTCAAGTCAAATCACATTAAATTCTATAACATTATTTTTTAAGCATGAAATTATATCATAAGTTGAACAAAAATTATTCCTTCCATGATTTTGTTAGATAATATAACTATCATGCTTTACATATTTGTGGATCATAATATTGAAGCAAATCTTTTATATATGGTGATTGCCTTATCATACTATTGTAGCCATATTATGTTGGATCACAAATTAATTACATAAGAAGACTAAGAATGTTATCTTGCTTTGGAAAGAATCACACATATTGATCTTCTCATAAGATCACAATTGGGATATTGCAATGGCAAAATAAGAAGCTTAATTTAATTGATTGTGAATGATTCTATATTCATGTGATTCTTGCCATGTTTAACAATATCTTGTGGATTTTGTTAAAGGAGGAAAGCAAATGATTTGATTACTTAAGATCATATCTTGAAGAATCAAGTAAAGATTTCATTTATTATTCCTTCCATTTTGGTGCAAGCGAAGCAAGAATCAAGAGGACTATAAATATGAATGATGTGCAAGGCCAATTGGGATGTATAATTACTCAAGAGAAAAAGTGTTGAGCTTATGAGTCGCTATTCATACTTGAGCTACCATTTCGAATATTCTATTGAGGTTAAAAAATTGAGTTGTGAAAAATATTCTTCATTAGGAAGTGAACTTAGGAGTTGTGAGGTCAACTCCCACCAAGCTAAACCAAGAGGTTGATTTAAGTGTTGGAATCTTGAGAGTGGAGAAGTTTTGAGATCTTATAAGAGAGTTCATCTCAATAAGAGAATGAAAGAGTCAAATCGTAGAGCTGGATAACTCCGAGACTTAAGTCGGATTGAGGCCCAACTTTATTAAAATATCGTTATACACTATCTCCATTTAATGTTCGCATTTTGATTTCATATTTAATTTTAATTTTTGTAAACACCCTATTCACCCTCCTCTAGGGTGATCTGAGTCTTCCATTTGTATCAGAGCCAGTTTCATATTTTATTTGACTTAGCAGTCAAGTGGATAATGATTATGGCTATCTCAGGAGATGTCAATATTGAACGTCTATCTACTGTTAGACCACTTTGTTTAAAGAAACTAACTTCTCTTATTGGAAAAATGCTATGCAGATATTCATTGAATCCACATATATGGAGCCATGGGAGATTGTGAATATAATGGACCATATGTCATTCTGAAAGTGAAAAATGACACGGGAGAAGAAGTGATAAATAAAAAGATCAATGGGATAAACTTACTAAGAATTCAAGATCTAAACACACTTTTTATTGTGGTTTAGATACTAACAAATATAATCTAATTTTTACCTGTGATACAACTACACAAATTTGGAACAAACTTATAGTAACTTATATAGGGACAAACCAAGTCCGAGAAGCAAAAAAGAACTTGTAGGTACATTAGTACGAACTATTCAAAATGCAGTCAGATGCTTCTCAACCTTGATAACTAGGTGACATACATCAGCAAAGGATAAGGATGTAAATCCACCTTGTTAGCAATTGTTGAGTTCGTGAGTATACAACCACAAGAGGGGGGTGAATTGTGGTGTCTGATTTTCGCGTTGTAAATAACAAACACCCTCACAGAGGTTGTTCTCAAATGACAAACACCCTGATAGCTTGTTTGCACGGGGTGTTCTCAAATATTGCAGATGCGAAAATCACCAAGATAAATGCGGAAAATAAAGCACACACAATTTTTACTTGGAAAACACCTCTAGCCCAACTGAGGTGTGAAAAACCACAACCTACCTCGTGTAGGATTTAGCCACTTTCACTAACGGGCTTCACACGTTACAAATGTAACACACCTTGCTACAACTTGCAACCACGTAACTTTCTTCCCAAAGACAGGTTACACCACGTCTAACCTTCGCAAGATTAGACACGTCCAAGTCCACACGACTAGGACACACTCACTCACTTTTCTGATCCAAGATCAGGGTTACAAACACCTTACAGGGGGTGCTTCTCACTAAGCAGATGTAAGGTACAATGAAGATCCTATTATGCCAATGGTTTGAAAACTCAAATCAAACACAGCTTGTCACGGTTTTGCTTTTCAGAATGAAGCTCAAGAATTTTAATGTGAAAACCGAGTTTCCTGATTTTTTCCAGATTTTTCAGAAAGCTGTGTTGCTTCTCTTTTTCAGTCTGAGTTTTTTCTATCTGCTTCTTGGCTTCTCTATGGGAGAGAAAAGCTGCGGTTTTTAAACACAAGGTCCAACGGTCAAAAACCAAAGACTCAGCTAAGTATGGAAAATGATTTGCAAAAAATATATTCTCCAACGGCTAATGATAAATTTATCCCAAAATATAAGGGATTTTGTTATCTTAAAAGATAACCCTTATCTTCCCATAGCCGTGAAGAGGTTTAAAGAGATTTTCAGCTTTTACCAAATCCGAAAATATAGTCATAGGAATCTTTTGATTTGGCAAATCTCCCAAACCTATTTTCGCAAATCTCCATAATATTTTCAAGAACTATCCTCTCCAGAAAAATAGCAATTTTGAAATTCAAAGAAAGTATTCTGGAGATCTTGGCCAACCAAAATGAATTTTCAAAAATAATCGGGTATGGCCACTGCAGTTCAGAAACACCCTAGGCACCCTGTTTGCAGGGTTCTTCGCAACTGGTGTTCTGAAGTACTTTAGCGCAAATACCGATTCAAGAGGTGTTTAAAATGATGTTTTCAATATTGGCATATTAACAAGAGTCTAATTAAATAAAACCTATATACCCAAGACTTCTTGTTTTGAACCAGTCATCTTGTCCGAGATTTGTAGAGCTGCTGTGAACACCAAGGCCACCTTGTTTGCTGGGGTTGTTCTTTGCATTGCTAGAGTTCAGAACACGCTTTACAATCAACTGTCGAGATGGTGTTCTTGACTTAATATGGAATCACCAAGTAAAACCTGTCTAGAAGACTTGTTCTCACATGTAGCAAACCAGTTAATACAATAAAGATCACAAACACCAGTTAGGCCTGTTTGGAGATCGTGTTTGGAGCAACATTACTTGGATAAATTTTTACACTTGGATTTGTTATCATCAAAACTAAATATAATCAACAAATTCCCCCTTTTTGATGATGACAAACCAAGTGACCATATTGACAAAATTTAAACGCGCTTAACAACGTTTAATGCTGATAGGGATCTGCTGATAGGGATCCTCTAGGTGCTAGGTCATATCTGGGATCCTCTAGGTGCTAGGTCATATCTGTCCATATGGTCTTATTCCCCCTTTTGGCATCATTAAAAAGCATAAGCAACAGGAGTAATGCAAGAAAAGCAATATAGAGCATAAGGTGCAAGTAGCATTAATAAAGGGATATTGCATTAAAAACATTACAATGCCAAAAACTAAGATGAGAGGAAACAAGAGAACAGCCTAGAGAATCAGGGAGCAGGGGGTGGTTTCGTTTGCAGAGGAGGGATGCTAGGGGCAAGAGTGGAGAGAAGTGCAAGCAAATCTTCATGGCGTTTGGCCGAGAGAGCTCATTCCTCAGCAAGAGCAGCCTTGACAGTTGAGAGCTCATCCTTGAGGCGAGCATTGTCCTCAAGAACAGCCTCAACTTTGACGGAAGGCTGCCCAGAAACAGGTGGTCGAGGTGGTCAACGACCCTGTTTAGAGACTGACCCTTCGCCAACCTCATAGCCACACCCTAGCAGAGTTTCAATCCCAATCTCATCAATGATTTGGGCCGCCACTCTTCGTGTGAGCACTATCCCAAAGTGCTCAAGCACCCTTGTCAACAGAAACCCATAGCCAAGATCATGTGCCCGGGTGGTGTTCGCAATTCGCTCTATGTGGCGAATCATGATTGCAGGGAGGTTTACTGGTTCCTCCCGATCCAGTAGGTCCACCAGACATTGATCGAAGGCATCTGCTGAGTTTCGCCCTTGACCTCGCGGTATTATGTTCTTGATAGTGAACATAAACAGTAGTTGGTGCAGGGAGGTCATTTCACCCTTCTTAACCGAGAGGGGTGTTCTCAGGCCCTGTTTTTGACTAAGGCGTTTGGACACCTCTAAGAGTCTGGCTGTTTCCAGGGCAGTTTTGTCTTCCCTCACATACACAGCAAATCCACGAGAATGGATGCCCAGAATGTCACCAAAGGTGGCTGCATCAAAGGAGAAATGGCACTCATTGACAGCACTTGTCACCACCCCATTTGTGACAGAGCAGTTGGCATAGAACTCAGCCAACTCAGGCACAGAACACCCTTGCTGGGTGTTTGCAAACAACTCAAGCCAGCCTTGGGCTCGAAGCTTGTTCAAGAACTCCCCCAGATCCTATTCTTCGAAAAAGCTTACATTCACTACCTTCCCCCTGACGACATTGCGCTTCAGCAACTGCGCATGTTTGTCAGACATAGGAGAGGAAGTGAACTGCTTTGGGCGTTTAAGGACAGGAACAGAGGTGGTAGTTTCTGGTAGGGAGGCTGTTCTGAGCTTTCACTTGAGCGGTGTTTTGCCAGGAGAGGGCTTCACAGCAGGTTTATTGGTTGGTTTTGGAGGAGTTTGTTCTTCAAAGGACTCGGAAAACACCGGTGTCCCCTGTTTGAAGGTGGTGTTCTCAGAGTCAGAACTCGAGAACCCTTCAGAAGAAGAAGAAATCTCCTCGATGATAGGAGCAGAGGGTTTGGAGGGACGATGAGAGGATTGAAACGCTAGCCTTGCAGATTTTCGAGAGGGCTTAGAGGATTGAGGAGAAGAGGGATTTGAGAGGGTTGAGACCTTGGTTGTGGCCTTGTTCTTGGCGTTCTGCTACGCCTAGCCACGATTTTCACCCTCTTCCTTTTCTCTCCAGTTTGAAAGTCTGGATTGGAGATTTCAGCCTCAGGGAGAGAATTCTTCTCTAGACTCTCCTCTGACGACTCATTCGACTTCCCTTGGAAGTCGACATGCAGATCCTCCACAAACACACCTTCGACAGAGGCAGCCCCTGTTTCTGTCGCGGTGTCAGAGAACAACCCAGAAGAACAGGGCTCAAAATTAAACCCTTCAGGGGTTTCCAAGAATTGTTCTTGAGACGCCGACTTTGTTCCCTCTGACTCAACTAAAATGGGACAAGCAATTGCCCCTATGAGGAACACCAATTCCCTTCCATATTCAAAGGGAATATCATCCATCCCCATTCCCACTGATTTTAGGGACAAGCGATTCAGGAACTTGAAAGGCTTGTAAAGAATTGGGCGAGGGGGAGCAGGGATTGAGGCTGCAAGAACGAGGGCTTTTGATTGAGAAGAGTTGTTGGAAGCCATTGTTGCTAGAAGAGAGAGATTAGGGCTTAAGGTGTTTGCAGGATGTTCGGTTTTTGCTTGAGGGCGAGATGAACGATAGTACTGAGAGCAGGGCATATAAAGAGAGAGAGAGAGAGAGAGAGAGCAGCCGAATCTTTGAGAAGATTTCTTGATTTGCAACGGGTAGGAGCATTAACATCTTGTGCCTTGGGAAGGAAAGAAAACACACCGAGCAACCAAGGGGCATACCTGTTCTCTGTATTATGCCTGTTCTTTACCGTCTGATCTGATTCGACTGAATGGCATTAAGACGGCTCCAGTACATCCCCTTATACTGTACTAAGTAGATAAGAGATAAAAAAAAATGCACGCAATTCGGGTGTATGCAATCACATCTGTTATTAATAAAATTTGCAAACAGGGGGGAGAACAGGGTGTAAAGGTTGATCTTACCAAACCCAATTCATGTTCTGGAAACAGGTATCTCAGGGTGTTCTCACCAACCCTAGTTCCAGTCTATTTCTTTCAAAATGATCTCTAGCGAGTGCCTTAGTGAATATATCAGCAATTTGATTTTCCGTTGAGCAAAAATTCATAGAGATTAAACCCTTTTCAACATTATCTCTCAAGAAATGATGTTGAATGTCAATATGCTTTGTTCTTTTATGTTGACATGGATTTTTGGCAATGTTAATTGCACTTGTGTTATCACAAAAAATAGGAATGCATCCAATGTCAACACAAAAGTCCTTAAGCTGTTGCCTTATCCACAACAGTTGAGCACAACATGAAGCTGCTGCAACATATTCAGCTTCTGCTGTGGACATGGCAACTGAATGTTGCTTCTTGGTAGCCCAAGATACCAAACAAGGTCCAAGAAAGTGAGCCATACCTGAGGTACTCTTTCTATCAACTAGGAATCCAGCATAGTCAGCGTCAGCATATCCAACAAGATCAAAATTGCAACCTTTAGGATACCATAAAGCTAAATTGGGTGTATGTTTCAAATACCTTAGTATCCGTTTAACAGCCTTAAGATGAGTTTCCTTAGGGTTAGACTGAGAACGGGCACATAAACCAACACTAAAAACAATATCAGGTCTACTAGTGGTTAGGTATAAGAGTGACCCAATCATACCCATATAGAGTTTCTCCTCAACTGAGGGACTCCCATCATCCATAACCAACTTGGTTGAAGGAGAAATAGGAGTGTCTATGGGTTTGGCTGACTCCATCCCAAAACGCTTAAGTAACTCCTTGATATACTTTTGCTGATGGATCATGGTGCCGTTTGGAGTTTGCTTGATTTGTAAGCCTAAGAAAAAATTAAGCTCACCCATCATGCTCATCTCAAACTCACTCCTCATCATATTTGAAAATTCATTGCATAAATCATGATGAGTTGCACCAAATATAATGTCATCAACATATATTTGGACAATCAAAAAATGTTCCCCCTTAGATTTTAGAAACAAGGTATTGTCTACCTTGCCTCTTCTAAAATCATTTTCAAGTAAAAAACTTGACAACCGATCATACCAAGCTCTTGGAGCTTGTTTTAAACCATAAAGTGCCTTGTCAAGTTTAAAAACATGATTTGGAAAATCACCATTTTCAAAACGAGGGGGTTGTTTGACATACACCTCTTCTTTAAGTCCGTTTAGGAATGCACTTTTAACATCCATTTGATATAGCTTGATTTCCATATGAGCTGCAAAGGCTATTAAGATTCGAATAGCCTCAATTCTAGCAACTGGTGCAAAGGTTTCTTCATAGTTGATCCCTTCTTCTTGATTGTATCCTTGTACAGCCAGCCGTGCTTTGTTCCTAGTGACTGTTCCTGACTCATCCAGTTTGTTTCGGAACACCCACTTGGTTCCAATGATTATTTTCTCTGCAGGTTTAGGTACAAGGTGCCATACTTTGTTTCTCTCAAATTGATGAAGCTCTTCTTGCATAGCCGTGATCCAATCTGAATCTGCAAGAGCTTCATTCACACTTTTTGGCTCAATGTTAGAAAGAAAAGCATAGAAAGCACAAAAATTCTTTAGTTTAGATCTAGTTTGCACTCCAGTATTAATATCTGACAAGATTTGATCAAGAGGGTGCGAACTATGGTGCTTCCATGGTCGTGGAGTAAGAGGATCCACAGACCCATGCTCTACTCTAGTCGTAACATAATGCTTATGATCATCTCCCGAGCCTGTTTCTGCACATGTTTGTAAGTCTATTCCTGAAGAACACGGTTCCGAACAGGGTTCAGCGGTGTTTTCCCCTGTTTGGTGTTCACCTTGCCTGCTGTTCTGAGGAACACCTTCAGGAGTTGTTTTCTCCATGGTGTTCTTATCTCGT
This sequence comes from Carnegiea gigantea, assembly GCA_029747015.1. Taxonomy (NCBI): domain Eukaryota; kingdom Viridiplantae; phylum Streptophyta; class Magnoliopsida; order Caryophyllales; family Cactaceae; genus Carnegiea; species Carnegiea gigantea. The sequence continues at coordinate 175,329 of JAKOGI010001389.1, forward strand.
TTATCTTGGAGCAACACTTCTTTTCGAACAAGACCTAATTCAAGTTCATCTTCCTGTGCATCATTCTCACTCAACACGTTAGATTTATTAAAAAGCACATGCACACTTTCCTCAACACACAAGATTCTTTTGTTAAAGACTTTGTATGTCTTGCTGTGAGAAGAATAGCCAAGGAATATTGCCTCATCACTCCTAGGGTCAAATTTTCCTAAGGCATCCTTCCCATTATTATGCACAAAACACCTACAACCAAATGTCCTTAGGTGCGTAATATTGGGTTTTCTGCCCTTGAAAAGTTCATAAGGAGTTTTGCTCAAAATGGGTCTGATCATGCATCTATTTATAATGTAACATGAGGTGTTCAATGCTTCTGCCCAGAAATACCTAGGAAGACCACTAGCTATAAGCATTGTTCTGGTCATGTCTTCCAGGGTTCGATTTTTGCGCTCAACCACCCCATTTTGTTGGGGTGTTCTTGGGGCTGAGAAGTTATGATCAACACCATGTTCATTACAATAGTTAATAAAACTTGTATTTTCAAACTCAGTTCCATGATCAGATCTCAAGCTAATTAAAGAGTGTCCTACTCTCTTTTCAACCTTTTTGAGAAAGGCAATAAAATTCTCAAAGGTTTCATCTTTGGATGCCAAAAACAAGGTCCAAGTAAATCGAGAGTAATCATCCACTACAACAAGCACATACTTTTTCCCACCTCTACTGGTTACCCTCATGGGACCACACAAATCAATGTGTAATAATTCTAGAGGTCGAGTAGTGCTTACACATTTTTTCGATTTAAAAGAAGATCTGACTTGTTTGCCTTTTGCACAAGCTTCACATACCTTGTCATCATTAAATTTGATGGAAGGTAGTCCAATAACTAGGTCTTTTGAAACAAGTTTGTTTAACAAGGATAAGCTTGCATGACCTAGTCTCTTGTGCCATAGCATTATATCATCATTTAATGCATTTAAACAAGTCAGATTATTTTGGGGAAGAGTGGAAATACAAACTTTATAAACATTTTGACATCGCTTCCCCCTCAACACAACATCTCCTGTGTCGTCATTCACAACCAAGCAACGTGTTTTTGAAAACAGTACTAGGTTGTTCTTGTCACACAGTTGGGACACACTTAGCAAATTGTGCTTTAACCCATCAACTAAGTGCACATTATCAATTGAGTGGGAGAGAGTTTTACCAATATTACCTATACCGACAATTGTCCCAGACTTGCCGTTTCCAAATGCTACACTCCCACCATTCAGAGCTGTAAGTAAGAGAAAGTTTGATCTTTCACCAGTCATGTGCCGTGAACACCCACTATCAACAAACCACAACTGCCTGTTTCCAAGGGTGTTAGTGGGGTTGTTCGTAAGGTTGTTCTCTCTCACTTCAGCCTGCAAAACAAATCACGGGTTAGTTTTGGGAACCCAGATCCACTTGGGTCCCATTCTTTTAGACATGTAAAGCTCATCTTTTCTAATCCAGATTTGTTTCACATACCTTTCATTCTTTTCATTGGCATGTTTTCTTAAAGGGCAAGTGTATCTATAATGACCCGTTTTGCCACAATGAAAGCAAACAATGTTTTCAGGTAATCCCACATACTTTCTGTGAATTGAGTAGACTGTTCGTTTAGGCTTATACCCAAGTCCCTTTTTGTTTCGACTGTGGTGAGTGTTTAACCAATCAAGGGCTTGTGAGGACTCGTTCCAGCGCTTGGTTGTGGTAAGCTCGTTTTCCAGTTTTTCTATATCAGCATGCAAACCTTTGTTCTCCCTGAGCAAGGACTCAACCATTCCTTCTACCTCAAAGAGTTTTTCCTCCATTCGAGAATAATCTCCTTCTTTTATAAAGAAGTTTTCTTTGAGCAAGTTAATATTCTCATGTAAACCGAGGTTTTCATTTTTAAGAATTTCATTTTCAAGTTCTAGGTCACGAACTTCTCTTTTTAGATCAGCACAAGTGTCTATCAAATTATATAGAAGTTCTTCTAAAGTAGCTTTGTTAAGACCATGTACCTTGCTCTTGAGATCTGAGAGGCTGATTGTTGATTCATCATCTGAATCTGAATCACTTTGTGCCATAAGTGCTACGACCCCTTCTTCAGCTTCAGATTCTCCTTCATCCTCAGAGGAATCTCCCCAAGCAGCCAGCATAGCTTTCGAGAATCGCTTGCCCAGATTGTTTACAGGGTGTTTTCAAACCTGTTTTCGAGGGTGTTCGGGCGTCTGATCTTCTCGAAGCAGAGGGCAATTTTTGACTAAGTGATCTGGTTTGCCGCACTTGAAACACCCTGTGAGCTGTTCTTTGGAGGTGTTTCTGGACTTGCTGAAGTCTTTTCTTTTGTTGTTTTCCTTGACCTTTTTGAAGAATTTCTTGAATTTTCTGGACATTAGGGCCATTTCTTCATCTTCAAGGTCAGAGTCAGTGTCCTCATGTGCTTTCAAGGCAAGCCCACGATCCTTCTTTTGCTCCTCTCTTTGCTGTGAGTTCTTTCGGAGTTCATAGGTCTGGAGATTACCAATCAACTCGTCGAGGGTGATCTGGTTCATGTCTTTAGCCTCTTGGATGGCTGTTACTTTGGCCTCCCACGTGCGAGGTAAAATTCTGAGGATTTTCCTCACTAACTCTTCAATGGTGAAAGATCTTCCCAGGGATTTTAACTCGTTCGTGATGTGGGTGAACCGTGTATACATGTCCATCACAGTTTCATGATCACCCATATCAAACAACTCATATTGTCGCATAAGTAGCTCAATTCTAGATTGTTTAACTTGACTCGTACCTTCATGAGCAACTTGCAGAGCATTCCAGATAGCTTGGGCTGATTCACACTCAGAGATGCGAGTGTATTCATCGGGTCCTAGGCCAAAATATAGAAGCTTTTTGGCCTTGGCATTTTTCTCCATTTTCTTGTAGTCCTCGGCATCAAACTCTATGGATTCCTTGGGAACCTTCTTACCATCTTCAAGCACCTTGGTGGGAACAAGGGGCCCGTTCTTGATGAGCATCCATAATTCATAATCTTCTGCCTGAATATAGTTCTCCATCCTATTCTTCCACCAACTATAATGTTGGCCGTTGAAATAGGGTGGACGAGTAATGGATTGCCCTTCAAGAATTCCTTATGGGGTACTCATCTTCAGAATCTCTCAAGGTGTTAACCTTTTGTAAGAGAACCTGCTCTGATACCACTTGTTGCGTTCGTGAGTATACAACCACAAGAGGGGGGATGAATAGTGGTGTCTGATTTTCGCGTTGTAAATAACAAACACCCTCACAGAGGTTGTTCTCAAATGACAAACACCCTGATAGCTTGTTTGCACGGGGTGTTCTCAAATATTGCAGATGCGAAAATCACCAAGATAAATGCGGAAAATAAAGCACACACAATTTTTACGTGGAAAACACCTCTAGCCCAACTGAGGTGTGAAAAACCACGACCTACCTCGTGTAGGATTTAACCACTTTCACTAACGGGCTTCACACGTTACAAATGTAACACACCTTGTTACAACTTGCAACCACGTAACCTTCTTCCCAAAGACAGGTTACACCACGTCCAACCTTCGCAAGATTAGACACGTCCAAGTCCACACGACTAGGACACACTCACTCACTTTTCTGATCCAAGATCAGGGTTAGAAACACCTTACAGGGGGTGTTCCTCACTAAGCAGATGTAAGGTACAATGAAGATCCTATTATGCCAATGGTTTGAAAACTCAAATCAAACACAGCTTGTCACGGTTTTGCTTTTCAGAATGAAGCTCAAGAATTTTAATGTGAAAACCGAGTTTCCTGATTTTTTCAGATTTTTCAGAAAGCTGTGTTGCTTCTCTTTTTCAGTCTGAGTTTTTTCTATCTGCTTCTTGGCTTCTCTACGGGAGAGAAAAGCTGCGGTTTTTAAACACAAGGTCCAATGGTCAAAAACCAAAGACTCAGCTAAGTATGGAAAATGATTTGCAAACAAAATATATTCTCCAACGGCTAATGATGAATTTATCCCAAAATATAAGGGATTTTGTTATCTTAAAAGATAACCCTTATCTTCCCATAGCCGTGAAGAGGTTTAAAGAGATTTTCAGCTTTTACCAAATCCGAAAATATAGTCATAGGAATCTTTTGATTTAGCAAATCTCCCAAACCTATTTTCGCAAATCTCCATAATATTTTCAAGAACTATCCTCTCTAGAAAAATAGAAATTTTGAAATTCAAAGAAAGTATTCTGGAGATCTTGGCCAACCAAAATGAATTTTCAAAAATAATCGGGTATGGCCACTGCAGTTCAGAAACACCCTAGGCACCCTGTTTGCAGGGTTGTTCGCAACTGGTGTTCTGAAGTACTTTAGCGCAAATACCGATTCAAGATGTGTTTAAAATGATGTTTTCAATATTGGCATATTAACAAGAGTCTAATTAAATAAAACCTATATACCCAAGACTTCTTGTTTTGAACCAGTCATCTTGTCCGAGATTTGTAGAGCTGCTGTGAACACCAAGGCTACCTTGTTTGCTGGGGTTGTTCTTTGCATTGCTAGAGTTCAGGAACACGCTTTACAATCAACTGTCGAGATGGTGTTCTTGACTTAATATGGAATCACCAAGTAAAACCTGTCTAGAAGACTTGTTCTCACATGTAGCAAACCAGTTAATACAATAAAGATCACAAACACCAGTTGGGCCTGTTTGGAGATCGTGTTCGGAGCAACATTACTTGGACAAATTTTTATACTTGGATTTGTTATCATCAAAACTAAATATAATCAACAGCAATGATAGGAGATAATCCTTTAATAAACCTATCAATCCTGAGTTCGCGTTCTTCATCCAAGCTAACCCTCATTCGGGGTTTATTGAAACTCCCTAACGTACTCTTCTACTTTTAGATTCTTTTGGTTAAGAAAGGTGATCTTGAGGTAGAGTTCTTGTTTATAAGAAGGGGTTAGAAATCTCTTTTTCATATGCTTCTTAAGCTTAGACCAAATCTTGATTTTGACTTTGACTTCTCTAGCCCTACTCTTCTTTAAATGCTCATACCATGATGAAGCATGTCCCTTAAACTTAAGAATGACCAACTTGAAGACCTTCTCATCATTGTAATATTTGAGTTCATAGTTGCTCTCAAGGGCTTGAACTCAATCAAGATAGTTCTCTAGGTTAAGATTGTCATTAATTATGAAGCCTCAACTTTGAGATCCAGAAGGTCATCCCTTGGATGACTTCTTCTTCTTGGTCTTCATTCCTTATCATTAAAGTCCTTATACGAGGAAAAGTATTCGATGTCAATAGGGGAGCATCATAGCCTCGTTGGTAAGGGTCTTGTGATGTGGATTCCCTTACTTATGCAAACTCTTGAGTAAGCTTCTTCATTTGCTCTTGAAGCTCTACAAGGCCCTTACCTATCTCATGGGCTTGCTTAAGAGAAATTTTTGAGAAGTGATAAGGATCTCTCTCACCAGTCATAGTTAATAGAAAGTTGAAAATTGGTAAAAGGAGGCAAAAATGGGGGAGACGTGGGCATGCTGAAGGAGTACGGGCAAGAAAAAAATGAAAAATGAGGAGGGACGATCATCCCTAATGGCACAGGGGTTAAGGGCTTATGCCAGTTCTTTGGAATTAAAATCAAGAGTATAGGAAAGGGCCATGGTTGTGCTAGATAGCACGGGAGGGCCGTGCCAAAATTTTGGGTCAATTTTCCTAAATGCAGGATTTTACGCATAGGCATGCCAAGTGGCACTGGGTAGCAGTGCTAAATTTCTAGTTTGGTGTTTTTGACAATTTTTGGCTTTTATTGTAAGTTTAAGGATGTGTTTGGGTTGGAGATTGTATTTTGGTTATTTTAGGGTTCTTTGTGGACTAAATAAGAGATTTAGAGAGGAAGAGCAAATGACAAAAATAGTATAGAAAGGAGGAAACTCTAAGTAATTTCAATACAAGGATTAATGGAATGGATACTTACCAAGAGATATGATCTTTAGCTCTGATACCAAATAATGCATGGTGAATTCCATTTTATGGACCAAACAAAGATGTGAAATTCATGTAGATGAGTCCAATGGACGTTGAAGACCAATCTTTCCAAAGATAAATCGAGAGAGAGAGAGAGAGAGAGAGAGAGAGAGAGAGAGGGGGTCCCCAAATTTAAAAAAAAAAGTCTCTAGTGGAGAAGAATTAATACTTGAAATAGCTAACCAAAAGATAAATCAACCCACCCTCTAACCCTCTAAAGCCTTAATATCAAGGATTAGATTAAAGAGATGAACTCAAATCACCAGCCTCCTTAGAGAGATAAACAATTTGAGATTTTGAGTAAACCACCAAACTTCAAGCTCTCATATCATTCATCAAGTCCGAATTTTCATGGAAGTAATTGGGTCTATAAATACACAATTAGAGTGAGAGTTACTTATATATTAGTAGGGTAAGTGGGGATAATAGGAGACTTGCAAAATATACTAGGAAAATAAATCAAAATGTTTAAGATAGTTACAATCAAAGTGAGCTATATTTTCTATGATTTTTCCTTCATCTTCTAGAGAGCTTGGGAAGGCTCTGCTCCTCCAATGGGGGTTTCACCACTTGAAAATGCTTTATTTATATGTGAAGAATTGTCTCATGCTAATTAATCTCCAAAATTACAGCTATTACCTACTCAATTAAGCCCATCATTGAAACCGTGTATTTTCAAATCTTGGACCAGCCCTTGCTTGGTTTATAGTGCATAACTTTCTCAATACTTGGAGTTTGAGTGTAATTAAAGACCTGTTGGAAAATAGACATCTAAGACTTTCCATCCATGTATACATTTTAGAAACTAGACTCATTTTCTAGTTAAAATCGAGTTGAAAACATGGTGAAGTATTCTACCTAGAAAATTGAAAATGAACTAATAAGGTGGTTTGGGGAGGATTGAGTGGTTAAACTCCTTATTTAGGGCTGCTAATTATCGAACCTCTTTTCCTAATCTTTATTGGACCTTCTCAAGGGCCCAAATCAATATTGACTCAAGGGTTTCTAGTCCTTCCTCTAGGGTCAACATTGGACCAACTTGGTTCAAGACCCTTACTAGTGAGAGTAGGCCCAAGCGTAGAACTTGCTCTGCATCACTTATAACTCCTAATGCATGACTTCTCAAATGCTAAACCTAAAACATGAAAGTATAAAATGTTTAAAGGATAAGCCGAGGCTCAGTGCATTTACCCCTACACTTTAAAGAACAAAACTGATTTTTAAGTGAGCGACCGCATTTTAATTTATTTTGGTTTAAAAACAGGGGGAGAGAAAATCATATTAAAAATATTACTAGTTATTATCTAAAAGGGAAACCCACAATGATGAGCTCTTATGTACAATGACATCAATAATAGTTGTACACCTCCTAGGATGATCGAAAAGCATGAGCTAAAGCCGTGCGAGTGAAACTGAAGGGCATAAGCCTTGATAGTTGATAATAACGTGGCAAAACAATGCTTGAAAGTGATTCATTAAATATTCATACATTGTGAGATTTTCCTATTGGTAAGAAATACGTGAATTTTTGAAGGCATAGGCATTAACATACATGGCTTTAAAATCTCTCCCTTTCCTGTAAAATATTTAGTTACGGCTAAATGATGATGAAAGTGGCCCTATTTCTACTTCAATTGAGTCTTATCTGGTTAGTAGAGTTCAATTAATTCTTATTATTACGATCATAGTACCTAATACATAATTTTCTTAGTATTTCTCTCAATGACTAACTTAACCTTCTATATTAAGTTGAACACATCAATGAGCTTTTATTTCCCACTCATCCCTAAGTTAATGATATTAAGCTCACTTTTATTACCATCACTTTTATTATTATTATCATTATTATCATGGTTATTACTATTGTTATTGTTATTATTACTACTTTTATTTTAATATTACCCCCTAGGAATTAGCAATCTAATAACGGAAAGTGGTTAGACTAAGTAAATAAAATTAACTTATAGGTTTGGTTGTATTGTTAATATGGTATACACACTCTCAATACCAATTTGAAAAGGTATTAATTTTTAAAATTTTGGTTAAACTTTAATTATCATTTACTTGATTACACTACCAAGAAATAGGTTATTTTTAACCTATTTAAGCATAATTAAACTTTTAATTATCTCCTTGGATGATTATAATTATTAATTTGTTATTAGAACCAATCCTAGTCCATTAGCGTTACTAATTTAATCAAGCTACAATACTTAAGCTCCACTATTAACTCTAATAACTACTTCCACTCAAATTTTACACTGAAATATAATCCAATTCCTCAAATTAGTCTCCCAGAATTCATGATAAACTAGTTCGTTTTAAACTCCCTAGAAAGACCCATTCCCCTCATTTCTTCAGCTCTAACCTCAAGTTCTCTTCAACCTCTTCAACCCTTCAATGGCAAACATCCAACTCAAGTGAGATCTATTTCTAACCCCTCAAAGTCTCTTCCTCCATGAAAACTCATAAATGTCTATACATTCCATACCAATGTCAATACAAACTTCAAATCTGCACTAGATAACATTTGTTTATTAAAAAGGAATAAAATTAATTAACCAAATTAAGAAATAAATGATAAGGCAATTAAAGAGAACTCAAACAAGTTTTATCTCACAATCACTTAAGGAGCAAGAGAAAAATGTAGGAAATATTGTGAGGAAATCAATGGCAGAGAGAGAGAGTTAACACTGTGTAGTGGTATACCACTACCTGGAAAGCAATTTCAGCTCGATCACGGTGTAAATCAAATCAGCCGATTACTTCCTAAGGTTAACACAGTGTGCCTCTGAACTCGTGCACTTGAGACCAGAGACTTGGAACACACAGTATAGAAATTGCCCAGAAAAGAGAGAGAGCAGAACAGTAGTAGAAGAAGAGAACAGAAGAGAGACCTTGCTGTATGTTTTCTATAGCTGAAGAGTGTTGTATTTATAGGAGACAGCAGACTGAGGTAGTGGAGAGAAGCCAGCTAAAAACCAGGAGAGCTTGTGGACAAAATTAATTAGCCATTATGGACTGCTAACGTTTGTAAACTAGCTACCAAAAATAGTTGTGGCATGGAGTAAACTGTGGAGAAATATCAGTAAAGAAGCATTGACTGGGAAGGCCAACGGACAAAAATTAAACAAAATTTCTCCAGAAAATTAGTAGATCCGACCCAAGCCCAAGCCCAAGCCCACACCACAACGTGCCTTTGCCTAACTCGGACTAGACTAGGCAGGAGGGCAGTGGCGCGCATGCGTGTGATGTTCACCCTTCCCACTCCACTAGGAAAACTAGGCCCAAATTATTCAGCAAGGCCAAGTAAGGAGGGAACATATAAACCCTACACCAAGTGCGAAAACTTCCTATGCGGGATAATTATAGAGGGGAAAAAGGAGCGATCTTAATGTCATTACTACCAACAATCCCCCACTAATGGCATACAATTTAGCGAAGAAAAGATATGGGCAACGAAAGGGTTAAATACTTAAGCATAACATCTTTCAATTCAATTTATACGTAGTGAAGTAGGGCAACAACTGTGTCTATCGAGTGAACGAATCTTGAAAACTTGATAGACCCTGGTTGAGACCCCCACAACATATATTAACCCTTCGTAACACTGTATATTTTCCCTTCGTAACACTGTATATTTTGTGATAACAAATTATTGCCTTTTTAGGGCCATCTGCACACCTTAGGTCCCATAAGTGCTCTAGAGAGACAGCCCTGAGTCTCTCATAGAAGGCGGCTAAACCTTCACACTTACGTATGTAATTCCATCAAGTCCGTCTCAGCATGGACTACCACAACCATGACTATGGAATCATTAAGAGCAGAATATCGCTCAACCTCACTTATATCAAATGGTGAATCCACCAAGTAAATCTCAATAGCACCACCCCAACGGGGTATGGATTCATTAAGAGCACAAAAGCTCAACCTCTCATAAGCAATACTGCACATCATAGGGGTAAGAATGTAGTGCGTGTTGAGGATAATATGGCTTCGTTTAACCACAAGAGGGTATCCACCATACTTGCTCAATCCATGGGCATAAGACCCATCCCCCTCAATGTATCCAGAACGACTCGCCTGATCAATCCCTTGGACAGAGGATCTGCTAGATTTTTATCAGACTTGATGGATTCCAAGGAAATGACACCATGTTTTAGCAACTGTTTTACCACACTATGTCTGGTGCGGATATGTCTCTTCTTTCTATTATACACACTATTGTATGCAACTCCAATTGCTGCCTATGAGTTATAGTGAAGGGAAATAGCCACAGGCTGCCTCCCCCATAATGCCATATTTACAGTAGACCTTTCAGCCACTCTGCTTCTTAACCTACCAACTCAAAAGCAATGAATTCAGCTTCCATGGTGGAGCGAGCTATACATGTCTGCTTTGCAGACTTCCATGAGATAGCACATCCACCTAAGGTAAAAACATAACCACTAGTAGAACTGACCTCATAATTGTTAGATACCTAGTTTGCATCACAAAATTCTTCTAACACAGTAGAAAATTTATTAAAATGCAAACACCAGTTCTTAGTATCTTTTAAGTATTTAAGCAATCCAAAAAATGCATCCCAATGTTCTGGTTATGAGTATAACAGCATAAGCTATGTTAGGTCGAGTATAGTTCATGAGAAACATCACACTTCCTATGATTTTAGCATACTCAGTCTGTGAGATAATAGGCTCTTTGTTCTTTTCAAGATGTAGGCTAGGGTCATAAGGAGTTCTCACAGGAAGTACATCAAAATATGTAACACCCCCCAAATGCTAATAATATGATTGACGAAAAACTGCAGCGGAAGACTTAATAATAGAAGGCACTACCGCCGTCCTGATAAGGAGAAAGCTCACTGAAACCATTTAATCTTGCAACTCATGTTCAAAATCACACAATCTACTAAATTGAAACACTTTAAGACCAAAGTCCATAATAGTTCCACTTGAATACCATTCACTTAATCATATCATGTGCTAACTCGCACTCCACACTACACAAGTACATTGAATATAGACTCAACTTGACCTTGAGGTTGATCCCAATATTCATGCTTTGCTGAATCCACTGTGAGCATCTGATGACTTTCAAAAGGGCTTGCTAAAAGGAGAAACATGTGATGCTTCATCATCTAAAATGGAAAACATGAAAATAATTCGAAAATGTGAGCAAAAACTCAGTGCATGCATTCTTGTATTGTAAAATGAGCATAGAAACACTGTTGATGGGTACCCGTCTTTAGAATTCATTTAGTTGACAATAACAATGAAAATGAAAGCAATATGAAACTGAATTGCTCATTATTATCTGGATTTGACACCTGCCAATTCGATCAAGAGGTGGCTTGAAGTCACGTGCATAAATGATGGGATGATGTCTTGTAGATGATAACTGATGGGGTCACAAGTTAAATGGCAAATCGCTGCATAAACTAATTCATTGATAAACTCATTAAGAGTTGTAACTTGATAAACATGTCCTGCTTTCTGAAGATACAGGTAATGGACGTACTTTGAGTCTTTAAAAATGTCATCTGACTTGATAAAAGTCAGTCATTTCATGAATATCATCTGACTTGAAAAATATGTTCTGATTTGATAATACTTATGCATAACAGGGAATGATAACTAGGCCTCGACTCTGTTTCATAAATGTCATTATAAGTATATGTAGTCAGTAAATGATCCTTACTCACATAATTGAATAAGTAAAAGTATGCGTAATAGAAATTGAGTAATTAAATGGTATACATAACTTAAGTATTTCAATATAACTTCAAAACTGAATTGGTGAAAGTAATTAAATTTGATATAAAGTAAATGAAAGTAAAATAGACAACCGTGAGATAAATGAGGTTACAAAGGAAAAGGCCTTGATGGTGACAAATGAGGGAGTGGTTGTGGCCGTTTCTGAGATAGGTTGCTAATACGAGTTTAAGGCTCGCTGATGTATAGCTTGGTTCAACATAATAGCGAGTACACTAGATTGGCTTGATAAATACACTTGATACATTCTAAATTGAGTAAGCAATGGAGGCTTGAGGTCAAGAGAGATATATTTTTGTTCAAAATAGCATAAACAGCAATAACTTGGTCTGATAAATATGGTTTCTGCACCACAACTCTCCCCATTTCTCATATTTCCTTCATAAATCTATTAGATATAGAATTCCACCCCAAAATGAATCATTGAACTCAAAAGAAGCTATTAAGCTCACTAAGCTTGGTATTTTCTTTGTAAAATTCATAAATAATTCAAAGCTCATAAACAGCCTCCCAAATTGTATACTTATCTTCTTCTTTCTCACTGATCAAGCCAAAAGCTCCATGAAAGTTCATGAATATTTATTTTCCCCTTAAATGACCTTACTTGGCCCAAATACAGAAAATGAATGCATTATCAATGTCACTCAATCTTTATTATTGCTCTTTACACAATTACTCAAAATGCTTCCAAAAATTACCAAACTCAAAATACTCAACCAAAATTCATGAAATCTTATATAACATTCAAAAATAATATGTACAATCTACAGTACAATTTTTAAAGTTTTCCTCCGAATATACGCTGCATAGAAATTACAATAACAGCCTAATTTACACCAAAGCAGATCAGTTCATTTCAAAACTTCATAACTTTCATTCTAGATCTCAAATGGAGACCTAAGACCCTAATATGAAAAGATTAAGAAGTCCCAAAAAACTTTCATTTGCAACACAAAATATGATTTTCACAATAGGGTTCCCAAAATGGGGCTAAAATATAAGTGTGATAGTTTTTAGTCCATTCTGCGCAGTTTCGGTAAAACGACCATAACCTTTTCCACAGACTTCAGATTAAGGCGATTCATGAGGCATTTGAAAGCTAACACACTGAACTATCTACCCTCTAAAAGTCATAATTTTGCAATAGGCCAATCTTTACTAGTTTAATCGTGAACTCTGCCTTGTTTTCCTGAAATTTCCAGCCTCACTGTTTTGACTTTTCCCTCTCTTTTTCATATAAATCCTCACTTGAAATCATTCTAAACGACCAAAAGCATCATCATGATCATCAATAAAACTAAAGATTATAAAATCAAATACAAATCAATCCATGAATATGGTTTTAACTTAAGCTTGCATGAACATGATGCTCTCTTTATCCTAGCATGATTCAAGCTTAACTTCACCATGATCACCACAAAAATAACTCTTATTTTTTATCAAAACATCATTGAAAAATGATCCTAAATATCGAAACAAGAATCAAAACTAAATAAGAAATCAAAACCAATAAGATCGAGTTTCAAGATTACTCACTTTGCTTGAAGACAAGTGGGTGAAAATGTTGTTTGATGCTTGAGGGGGGTGTGGGGATGGCTGGTGATTGTCTTGGTGGCCTGGGGGTGGCTGACTGGTGGCTGAAAGGTGGTTGGAAGTGGCTGAAAATGTGGCTGCTGGTGGCTGGCTGTGTATAGAGTGAGGGAGGAGAGAGAGATGTGGGTTGCGTTTTGGGTTGATTTGTGTTTGTTTTGACTAATCTGACTCTTGGCTGAAATTTTATCTAGTAAAGTGACTATTTAGCTAACCATGGTTAAGGTTAATCATGGTAATTAGTTAGGTTAACATGCAAACTTGTTGGGCGACAAATTGGGCCGAAATAATTTGGGTTCGGGAATAAAGCGCTTTGTAACGATAACGTTTTTGCGTAACTCAAAATTGAATTTTTTGCAGGGTTATAAAAAAATAATAATAATAATAACAATAATAACAATAATAGCAATAATAATAATAATGATAATAATAATAATTTCTTAAATCATAATTATCGAGGCCTACTATTAATTCATCCGATATTTAACTAATCAACAAATCTTGAATTAACAATCAATGAAACTTGAATTGCAAAATGGGACTCAAATGAAATATCCCCCAACCGGGATGATTAAATATGATAAATGAAAGCGGAAAATTTAAATAACATGAGGTAATTCAGTAAATATATAAATTGAGTGTAACTGAATTAACAAACATGATTTGGTTAAACAAATAACCATGAGTGATTAAATCCATGAGCATAATAAATTAAATGAATAAATATGATTAAATAAATAAGTAAATATGATTTAAATAAATAAATATGGGTTAGCGTTGGGTTATTACAGCATTCCTCTCTTAAAGAGTTTCGTCCTTAAAACTTACGACGCTTGCCAAATGTATGGAATGCTACCTTAAAAGCACATGGCCATTGGTTCCCATTGCTTCCCTCTAAAGAGGTATAATTTGTTCAATGTACTTCGACCAAGGGTGTCTACATATTGTATAGCTGCTTAATCCGATATTTCAATAGTAGATCCGGATACTTCTCACATGATAGCCTTAATGAACTCAATTACTTTGATTCAAAATTGATGTTCTCTTCGAAAGAAAAGAGCCTTGTTACTAGTGAAGAGGTGCTCACTACCGGTTCATCACCTTGTCCACTAATGGGAACTGTTGTATACCCTGATAAGTACTCTGATGCTATTACGAGCTATAAAACACGTCATATACGTGTTCAGGTTCAACATGTACTGTAGTCAACAAGCTGCAGGATTTAACCTAAATGAATCATAAGGCCCCATGAACTAGTCCCTAATTGTCCTTGGATAGTCAGTCTCTTACTACTTGACTAGAAAAGCCTTTTGAAATACCTCATAACCCATCTGAGACTTTGGTTATTTCTTTGTTTTGCCAGCACAACTCTTTTGTTGACCTTGTATCAGCTCAACATGTATTAGAATTTTTCCCTCTTAATGCTTGATGGGGCTAGCTCTGCCCTTGTACTCAATGTTTATTCTGGCTCACTCCAATATAATTAGATAATGCTTCAGATTATGCCCTGATCAAAATATCCTCATAAGATATTCCTAATGCATCACATGATCTCCCCTCATCAGACTACTCAAGGATCTGCTCCCGGTTGACAATAGGCAATGAAATGACCATGGTTAGGGATAAGAGTGATGAAATTCTTAGCCAAGCGAATCATTGCATACAAAGCAAATGAACAATGAGACTAGAAAAGGCTAATAAAAGAGAGATTATCATGTGATGGTTAGAATAAAGACAACCATAAGTGTATCATGAATTCTGAAATATAATGCCACAAGAATTGTGGTTTATAAATATGGATCATAAGGGCTCCAATAAATAATCAACTAAGAAGAAAGATAGTCCGGTTATACTCGGGTTTAACTAATGAATAGGAAACAAGATGACAAGCAATAAAGCTTCAACTAGGTGACTTTATAGCCACAAGCAACAAGTGCAATAGATATATGGGAACAGTAATGTATAATAAATAGATAGATAGATTGGTAAACAAAGTGCAATAGACAGACAAATAGATTGGATAAGCAAGGTATAACGGATAGATAAATGGATTGGACGAGCAAAGTGCCAATAGATAGATAAATGGATTGAACAAGCTACAATAGGAACATGCCTTTGCTCATATAAAGTCAGTTTGAGTACAATTATAAGATTAAATAGAGAATGCAGAAGTTTATTTATCAGAGTGTAAGATATATGTGTGGGAGTTGAAGTTCAAAATAAAGAGAGTAAGGGGATTAT
Organism: Carnegiea gigantea; assembly: GCA_029747015.1. Lineage (NCBI taxonomy): Eukaryota > Viridiplantae > Streptophyta > Magnoliopsida > Caryophyllales > Cactaceae > Carnegiea > Carnegiea gigantea. The sequence continues at coordinate 190,952 of JAKOGI010001389.1, forward strand.
GACCATCGCAATCACCCACACCAATGAGAGTTGAATTACATTATGAATTCAGAACAAGTTATACGAGCTTATCATTATGAATAAATGAGATCTAAGGTAGATGCGTGAATCGGCTCTCAGCGGAATGAATTACAACTCATGATCATGAAATGAAGATGGTGAAGGTGGAGAGCACTGGAATGTTGACAACCATATAAGGTCGAATAAAAAAGTATTGCACATTTAATAATGGGTTTGCAAAGACATGGAAGATCATACAAATAAGAAATATCAGGTTGAAAAGTAAGGGAGATTAAACAACATTGGATAGTATCAAGTTTTGAAGATGAGACAAGCAAACAATTTCAAGAATTACTATAAGATGGCATTCTTGCAAAAGATAAACTGCAGTTGGATGGTTTAGGTGTGATATCCGGACCTCAAATCATTCCTGAAAAAGACTTTTGTTGTGAGTAATTAATCCCATAAATCATTTATTCAAGGTATAGGGCACTTGTTTTTGATAGCGACCTTATTCAACTCTCTATACGCGATACACAACCATTAGGTTCTGCCTTCCATCTTCATACATATAAAACTAGGGTTTCCTATAGTGACACACTTGGTCAAATAACTCCCTTCTTTAACAACTCATCTTACTAAATCTTTAGTTTCTTGAACTCTGCTAGAGGTCATGTGATAGGGGCTCTGAAAATGGGTTGAGACCTTAAACTAGGTTGATCTGCAAATCTATGTTTCTTAGAGGAAAACAGTCCTGAAAGTCCTCAGATAAAACATCTCTAAATCCACCAACTGTAAATATGGATATGGATATACCGAGTGTGGTTGACATATTACTAATATTCAATGCATTACTGACATGACAATCCACCTGCTTGCACAATGTAATTGGGGAGATAAATAGAGCTTTTCTTCGCTCAGCTTGTAGAAATGCACGTTTAGCCTATCCTCATCTCTCAAGCTTACCTTAAGATCCTTACCAATCATCTTAGTTTTGTAAGTGCACAGTCAGTTCCCCCCCATAATGATACCAAATCTGCCAATCAAACTTGATTGAATGTCCAGTGAATATGGTTCCAGCAATACTACTAGGGGCATGTGTATAAAAGATAAATATTCAACTGTCTACTGGTCTCAGTAAATTGAAATGATAGGGGGTAATCTAAAATGTAAACAGATGTAACTACAACATGAACTCTTGCAAAGAAATTTCTTTATTGGTTAGAAAGGACCGACATCTAAGCTAAATGAATGAAAGGACGAAGAATCGTAACGAAAGAGACAAGGCATAGAAATGACCTGCATATACAAGACATGCAGTTTATTCATGATGGTCATAATAGTAAAGTAAACGATCGATGTTATGAAGTTGAGAGGGAGTAGTAAGTAATAAAGGTGAAGAAATATGACAGGTTACCAATACGACTTTTGAAAAGTCATACGGTATCCGTATGTGAGTCAAATTACGAAGATAAGGGTCAACACTATCAAAAGGGAAATTTTATTCATCTAGTGTTTGAAAGGACAATACGTCAAGATGAAGAGTCAATCTTATGACTGAACATGATGACATCCATCAATAATACATTTTGCAGTAAATGAAAGTCTTGGATAGGCATATAAACTTCAAAACTACTGGCAGATGAAAATAACACAAATCATTGTTTATCATTACTAAACTAGGCTCTACTAGAAATGGAAGGATTACTAAAATAACTTGAATAATGACATGCGGTCACCGCTATAAAGTAGTATGCCAACATGACATTACGATGCTATAGAAACACGAAAAATATGGATCCATTTAATTATTGAAAGGGCACTCAATGACTAGGTCTGAAGCAATCAAAAGCTTTGCAAGCAATAAATGAATAGTTGCCAAATACAAGCAAGGTGTTAAAGTAGGTGATGGTAAAAATATGAACATAGTGATGGCTGAACTGGAAGAAGAATGGGTCAAATATGCTTAGGAAGAACTGCAAATTACACAGTAATGCACATCAAGGGTCATCGTGGGCTCCACTATGAAAACATAAATTAAACGAATATGATTGTCAGGGTTTGAATCGCCTAGAATAAAGGTTGCTCAGATGTGTTTGATGAACTCCCCATAAATAGATATGAGAGATTTTTTTCTCCCCTATAAACACTCCATTACAAATCAAAAGAGTGTTAGTGATAAAGAAATAATGCGTCTGAACAATTCAAGGTAACTAGGGCAAAAATAAGTTAATGACGGGAAGTAATGAGAGCATTGATAAGGTAAATTCTTAGTGTCAAGATCAAATAATTCCTATACATGACAGCTTAATCTTACTTGCACCACACATATAATGCCAAATAGCACACCATAAGCTACTAATTGTTATCACCATACATAAGCACCCACTGTAGTGTTCATCTCATACTGCTTCACCTCACAAATATTCCCCTATAAGGCATTTCCTCATCTAGAGGTTTACATCTAGCTTGACACTGTATTAATCCTTTAAGAAGCTGCAAATGGCATCCCCACATCGGGTTTTTACCATCACTGTACCCAAAATTAGGTATGTTAACATATCTCAATAAGAGTATCAAATCTTGGGGCAAAACGGACAGAGTTTTGCCTAAAAACTGACTGAAAGCTAGGCTTAAAGTCTTACAATAGATACCTGAAATAGAGAGAAGCACTTCAATAGCTCAACGGCTACATGCCGGAGTTCACAACTCAACGGGTCACTCACCCGGAGTGCACGATTACAAAAATTTAAACAAATAAGAGAAATAAAACATACAATACAACTCTCAGATAAATGAGAGCATGCCTCACCAGCAAGTGACCCAAATGGTTCCACATCCCACTTTGCTCATGCTTGAATCTCAGGATATTACCAAATGATTGAGTCATCCAAATGGAAATGGTTCCTCTATATATGCTCAGACATATGAACTTATAGTCAATAGCTCATTTAACTGTCCCACATAACTCAAACTCACCTTGATAGCTAACTCATAAACACTTGATAGCTCACAGTGGCCCTTAAAATCCTAGCTCTGATACCAAATCTGTAACGCTCTCAGAATACTAATGACATGATTTACGAAAAACTGCAGCGGAAGACTTAATAATAGAAGGCGCTGCCGCCATTCTGATAAGGACAAGGCTCACTGAAACCATTTAATCTTACAACTCATGTTCACAATCACAAAATCTAACAAATTGAAATACTTCAAGACCAAAGTCCATAATAGGTCAACTTAAATACCATTGACTTAATCATGTCATGTGCTAAATCGCACTCCACACTACACAAGTATATTGAATGTGGACCCAACTTGACCTTGAGGTTGATCCCAATATTCATGCTATGCTGAATCCATTGTGAGCATCTGATGACTTCCAAAAGGGCTTGCTAAAAGGAGAAACATGTGATGCTTCATCACCTAAAATGGAAAACATGAAAACAGTTCAAAAATGTGAGCAAAAACTCAGTACATGCATTCCTGTATTGTAAAATGAGCACAGAAATACTATTGATGGGTACCTGTCTTTGCAATTCATTTAATTGGCAATAACAATGAAAATAAAAGTAATATGAAACCAAATTGCTTATTGTTATCCGGATGTGAACCCCTTGTAATGATATAATCTATACATAGGTGTACAACTGCCAATTCGATCAAGAGTTGGCCTGAAGGCGCGCAGGTAAATGATGGGCTGATGCCATATAGATGATAATAGATAGGGTCACAACTTAAATGGTAAATCATTGCATAAATTGATTCATTGATAAACTTATTAAGGGTTGTAACTCCTTGCTTTCTAAAGATACAGGCAATGGATGTACCTTAAGTCTTTAAAAATATCATCTGACTTGATAAAAGTCAGTCGTTTCATAAATATCATCTAACTTGAAAAATATGTTCTGACTTGATGACACTTATGCAAAACGGGGAACGATAACTAGGCCTCGGCTCTACTTCATAAATGTCATTGTAAATATATGTAGTCAGTAAATAATCTTTACTCACATAATTGAGCAAGCAAAAGTATGTGTAACAAAAATTGAGTAATTAAATGGTATACATAACTTACGTATTTCAATATAACTTCAAAATTGAATTGGTGAAAGTAATTAAATTTGATATAAAGTAAATGAAAGTAAAATAGACAACAGTGAGATAAATGAGATTACAAAGGAAAAGGCCTTGATGGCGACAGATGAGGGAGTGGTTGTGGCCGTTTCTGAGGTAGGTTGCTGATACGGGTTTAAGGCTCGCTGATGTATAGCTTGGTTTAAGACAACAGTGAGTACACTAGATTGGCTTGATAAATACACTTGATACATTCTGAATTGAGTAAGTGATAAAGGTTTAAGGCTAAGAGAGATATATCTTAGTTCAAAATAGCATAAACAATAATAACTTGGTCTGATAAATATGGTTTCTACACCACAACTATCCCCACTTCTCATATTTCCTTCATAAATCTATTAGATATAGAATTCCAGCCCAAAATCAATCATTGAACTCAAAAGAAGCTATTAAGCTCACTAAGCTTGGTATTTTCTTTATAAAATCCATAAATAATTCAAAGCTCATAAACAACCTCCCAAATTGCATACTTATCTTCTTCTTTCTCATTGATCAAGCCAAAAGCTCCATGAAAGTCCATGAATATTCATTTGCCCCTTAAATGACCTTACTTGGCCCAAATACATAAAATGAATGCATTATCAATCTCACTCAATCTTTATTATTGCTCTTTACATAATTACCTAAAATGCTTTCAAAAATCACCAAACTCAAAATACTCAACCAAAATTCATGAAATCTTATATAACATTCAAAAATAATATGCACAATCTACAGTACAGTTTTCAAAATTTTCCTCCAAGTATACGCTGCATAGAAATTACAATAACGGCCTAATTTACAGCAAAGCAGGTCAGTTTAATTCAAAAATTCATAACTTTCGTTCTAGACCTCAAATGAAGACCTAAAATCCCAATATGAAAAGACTAAGAAGTCTTGAAAAACGTTCATTTACAACACAAAATACAATTCTCACAATAGGGTTCCCAAAATGGGGCTAAAATACAAGTATGAGAGCTTTTAGTCCATTCTATACAATTTCGGTAAAACGGCCAGAACATTTTTCACAGACCTCGGATTAAGGCGATTCAAGAGGCATTTGAAAGCTAACACACTGAACTATCTATGCACCAAAAATCATAATTTTTCAATGGGCCAATCATTACTAGTTTAATCATAAACTCTGCTCTGTTTTGTTGAAAATTCTAGCCTCACTATTTTGACTTTTCCCTCTGTTTTTCATATAAATCCTCACTTGAAATCATTCCAAATCAGCAAAAGTATCATCATAATCATCAATAAAACTAAAGATTGTAAAATCAAATGCAGATCAATCCATAAATATAGTTTTAACTTAAGCTTGCAGGACCATGATGCTCTCTATATCCTAGCATGATTCAAGCTCAACTTCACTATGATCAACGCAAAAATAACTTTTATTTTTTATCAAAACATCATGATCAATGATCACAAATATCAAAACAAGAATCAAAACTAAAATATAAATCAAAACCAATAAGATCGAGTTTCAAGATTACTTACTTTGGTTAGAGACAAGTGGGTGAAAATGTTGTTTGATGCTTAAGGGGGGTATGGGGATGGCTGGTGGTTGTCTTGGTGGCCTGGGGATGGCTGGCTAGTGGTTAGAAGGTGGTTGGAAGTGGCTGAAAATGGGGCTGCTGGTGGCTGGCCGTGTATAGAGTGAGAGAGGAGAGAGAGATGTGGGTTGAGCTTTGGGTTGATTTGTGTTTGTTTTGACTAATGTAACTCTTGGATAAATTTATCTAGTAAAGTGACTATTTAGCTAACTATGGTTAAGGTTAATCATGGTAATTAGTTAGGTTAACATGTAGACTTGTTAGGCTACAAATTGGGTCGAAATAACTTGGGTTTGAGAATAAAGCGCTTTGTAACGATAACGTTTTTGCGTAACTCAAAATTAAATTTTTTGCAAGGTTATAAAAATAATAATAATGATAATAATAGCAACAATAATAACAATAATAACAATAATAATAATAATGAAAATAATAATTTTTGAAACCATAATTATTGAGGCCTTCTATCAATTCACCCGATATTTAATTAATCAACAAATCTTGAATTAATAATCAATGAAACTTGAATTGTAAAATGGGACCCAAATGTAATATCCCCCAACCAGGATGATTAAATACGATAAATGAAAGCGAAAAATTTAAATGATTTACGGTAATTCGGTAAATATATAAATTGAGTGTAATTGAATTAATAGACATGATTTGGTTTAACAAATAACCATAAGTGATTGAATCCATAAACATGATAAATTAAATGAATAAACATGATTAAATAAATAAATAAATATGATTTAAATAAATAAATATGAGTTAAGGTTGGGTTATTACAAAATAGTTAAATTTCTTCAACACTTTCTTAATGTAATGAGACTGGCACACAGAAAAACCATCATCAGGCTTTCTAATCTTAATCCCTAGGATTAGATTAGCTTCACCCATGCATTTCATTTCAAAGTGAGAAGGCAACAGCTTTTTAATGTCATTAACAACATGCACGTTAGTATTAAAAATCAATATGTCATCCATATACAGACATATTATCACACAATCTGAACCAATTACCTTTGAATACACACAAGAGTAAGAGGTGTTCACAACAAATTCATTTTGTACTGCTGTACTATCAAACTTTTCATACCACTATTTAGGAGCTTGTTTAAGACCGTAAGGGGATTTCCTAAGCTTACATACTTTACTCTCTACACATCCCTTAGGTTGAGTTATGTAAATCTCTTCCTCTAGGTCACTATTAAGGAATGTTGTTTTCACATCCATTTGATGCACAACAAGACCATAGATAGCAGCTAGGGCAACTAGAGTTCTGATGGTAGATATTTTAGTCACAGTAGAATAAGTATCAAAGTAGTCAACCCCCTTTTCTAGTTAAACCCCCTTATCCCCTACCTGGCTTTGTATTTATTAATAGAACCATTAGGTCTTAGCTTTTTTTTGAAGATCCTTTTACTACTAATTGGTTTACAACCTCTAGGAAGTTCAACAACCTCCTAAGTTTGATTAGACACTATGGAGCCTAATTCACTGTGAATGGCTTCTTTTCAAAAACTAACATCTATAGATCTCATAGCCTCTTCATAGATTTTTTAGATCTTCTTTAATAAAGAAGGAAGATACTAGTTCATTAGACAAGTGATTAACATCAAAGTCTTCAATTAGAAAACTAGTTAGGAAGTCAGGACCAAAACCAGTCTCAACTCTAGGTCTCTTACTCCTCCTAGGTTCATTAACTATGTTTCTAACCCCAGAACTAGAAGCAGACAAAGGCACGTTGTCGAACATATTGTAATAGCCCAACCCTAAGTCATATTTATTTATTTAGTTACCTCATGATATTGATTTTCTCAAATTTAGTTATTGTATTTAATCATCTCGGTGGAAAAAAAAAATTCATTTGGGCCCTAGTTGCAATTCGATTTTTTTCTTTTACCGTGACATTTCGGGGAAATCAATAAACAGCCATGACAAAATGTTTGAAAAGATTAAACTATTGCTTATAATGACCAAAATATTTTATCATGAGCCATGCAAAAAAAAAAAAACTTTTCTTTTGATTTCAAAGAGGTATTTTGCTTAACCTGCAAATCGCATGAGCCCAAACAAGGCCCAACAAATTATACCCTGATTTAGCTAATTCCCTTTTTGATTATTCCTAAAACATAATTAGTAAAAGCTACTTTATAAAGGATAAAACCTAGCCAAGTAAATTTTTTTGAGTCATTTCTAGCCAAGTAAACATAATCACACACACATCTCTCTCTCCCTTCTCTCCCCTAGCCATAGCATTGCCCCTTTTTGCTTGCTGTCACTACCAGCGCCCCCACCCACTGGAGCTACTGTCACCACCAGTCCATCACCAACAACACATCCACCATCTCCTTTCATCCCCTACCCTCATCAATCACTTTTCTCACCCCTCTTCTAAGCATCCAATTGAGTAACCCTAACCTGGTTCTTGTTGATTTTGCTTTGTGTGATGGTTTTGATTCTTATTTTGTTATTTTTGATTGTTGACCATATTGTTTTGATGAAATAAGAGTTATCTTGGTGTTTAAATTGTTTGTGAAGCTTGAGACTAAGTGGGAGTTGAGATTATTCATAATCATGCAAGCTTAAGCTTAAGTGATGTTGATGGATTGTTTCATATTTATTTGGCAATCTTTGACTTCATAAATGATTGTGGTGGTGTTGGTAATGTTTTGAATGAGTTGAAAAAGTGAGTCTAAGTTGGCCAAAATCTAGGATTTTAATGATTACGCAAGGTTTAGCTTTCTTTTAATATTAAGCATGTTATTTGTGTATATTTGGTTGAGAAATGAATCTTTGATATGTTTTTTAACTTGAAAAATAATTTGGTGTGATTCTTAAAAAAGGGGTGGATTATGGGAATTTCTCCAATTGATTATAAAGGGGCCATTTTGCTCATTTATGCAAATAAGTAAGATTATGGATGTATTTTGAGTGGGTTTGGGAAAGAGAAGAATTGAAATTTGGTATGGATGATTATGGAGTGAAATTGAGTAACATGGCTTTGTATGGTGATGAGAAGGACCAAGGCTTTGTTGAATGATTTTAAAGAGTCTTTTAGATGAGGAATTATGTGAAAAGAAGCGAGAAAACAAAAATAGTGTGGCTGTGAAGGGAGTGAAGACAGGGGACACTTTGCAATTAAATTGGTCCTGATCATGCCATCAAAAAATTATGATTTTTGATAGGTAGATAGATTAGTGAGTTATTTTTCAAATTCCTTTTGAACTACTTTAATATGAGTTCTGTGGGAAAAAGGTATGGCCGTTTTGCTTGAACTGCATAGGTTAGACCAAAATTGGCACCCTTGTGCTCTAGCTCAATTTTGGGAACCTTATTGTGCGAATCATATTTTGCATTGTAAATGAAAGTTTTATAGGTTTTTTAAGATTTCTATATTAGGAAATTGGATCTCAAACGAAGGTTGAGAGATTAAGTTACGAGTCATTTATCTTAACCCCTATTAAGCCTTTATTTTTTTAACTAAAACAATCAACTATGAAAATAAATACAATTCCTAAATATATGTTCCTATAATGATATTTTGCACAGAATCAGAGCCGAATTTATTGTTTCCTCTCCTTTATGTGCATAATCCTACTTAGTGAATTTCATTGAAATTATCAGGTACGTTCATTGCCTGTATCTTGAGAAATCAGCTCGTATTCATCAAAATTATAATATTTTGGTAAGTACATCAATGAATTAATTTAATCAATGACTTATCATATAATTAGTGACCCCATCAGTTATTAGTTACAAGGCATTGTTCTTCAGTTGCCCACGTGGCTTTAGGCCAGTCCCCCAATCGGCTTAGCAGGTGTACACCTATCTACGGATTGTAACAGTTACTAGGGGTTCACTATCAGATAATTATTAGCAATGCAATTTATGTTAATCCCATTCCCTGTTTTAAATTAAAATGAATTGAAATTTGGGCCCAACCAGCTTTCCAACGAACATTTAATAGCAGAGGAATGCATGTACTGAGCTTTAGATCACAGTTCGAAATGTTTTCATGCTTTGTTTTAGGCAAATGCTCAGTGAATCACCCTCAGATTGGCAGGCCAACTGAAGTAAATAAGTGAGCAAGGAAGTCTGAAAGGAACAGTGTTGTATTAGAGCTAAGATGCTTGTAGCACTGTGTTGTGAAATATTATGATGTCAGAACTATATACTTTGCAAAAAGTTGCTATATTTTGGTGCAAACTTTAAGATACTAGAAACTAGTTATGTATGGCTTTGACGGTTTGTGATTATGTGAATATCTTGTGGTGGTAAGCGATGTTCTGCTTAGTTATGCTTAATTATTTTTAAGCCAAGCCCTGTCCTTTTTGGGCGGCGGTAATGCCCCAATCTTTGGGCTATCACTTCTAATTGATAAAATTAATGGAGAGAATACAAATAGTGGATTATTGTGCATTTGGGGTGTTATAGATTTGGTATTAAAGCCAGGTTTTGATTTTTCTGATAGGATATGGAGTATGGAGATTGGATATAGGAGGGAAAGAAGATTTATCATAAGGAATATCATACACTATTAGAGATTTATGATATCAGAAATGTATATTACTTATCTTCTACATGCTCTTCATTGGTGTTTTACAAGATGGATCCTTACGTAGTTAATATAATGCCTGGTACTTCTGTGGCTGCCCTTATTCCACTATTGCATGCTAGCATGACAGCTCTTGCACAAGGCCCTTTCCTAACATTGACCCGTGGGTCAAGTTTAGACTCCGTTGTCATTATTTCATGATGATGGGGTACCCAGGTTGGCATGGACCTAGGTTTCAGGTCTAGGGGGCTTGGGCTATGATTGCCTCGGAGTTGATGTTGTGGGAGGAGTTTAAGTAGAGCGGGATTACTATGGACACCCTTCAGCATGTTTTTCCTTTACATCAGGGTATCCCCCACCTGTACCACCCGCACTAACAGGGGGGCCACCATCACTGCTAGCACTGGCCACCCATCTGATGCCCGACAATCCTGGGGAGATTCATGCATTGGTGGATCTCCTTGATACACTAGAGATCATGGTACTTGGTCCTAATGATGAGCCCATAGAGGGTCTCGAGGACCATCTAGAGGATGAGGACAATCCAAAGGAGGATCAGGAGATTGATGAGGTAGGGAAGGAGCAGCAGATTGACCACGGGATTGATGAGGTAGTGGGAGAGCAGCAGGAGGATTAGGAGATCACCGAGGTAGGGTTAGGACCATCAGAAAACAACTTCGACTCATGCAAGGAGCCAGAGGGCGAGTCCGACCCAGATTATGATCCATCTAGAGATTGCTAGGTTATCTCAGGTGTTGACTTGAGTAGATTACATTTTGAGCCCCGCATGTATATAGCATGATCGGATTGGATAATTGCATTTTGTGTAGGATATGACATTGTATATAGTCAGTCAAATCCTTCCGACCATGATGACATGGTTCGTTTCTCTTTTTGGGCATGTGACGGATTTATCATCTAGGGGGCTAGTTACTGTTTTGGGTAGGAGTCAGAGCTAATCTTACTTAGTCAGTTATATGTGATATGCTTTTGTTGGTCACATATATACGAGCAAGTAGCTATGTATGTAAACAAGCAGTTATGGAATTATTTAATGAAGCTTTGAGTTCTGTTTTAAATAATATTTGAGCCTTATTAAATGTATTTGTTAGGGATGCTTATATTATATGTTGAGATATTTCAGTGATTGAATTGTTTCATTTAATGTATGATCAGAATATCTGAATTGCTGCAAAACAATGTTGAGACTCGTATAAGGGATAACTCGAACCATGGCTAGGGATCGGGTGAATAAGCCTGTGTCATGTGCCACCAAAGTTTGGCAAAATGCCTCCAATTTCCCCTGAGTTAGCTAACAACATTAGGAACCCAAACTATGGCTGACCTTAGTAGCTGAACTGATGAAGCGAATTCCGCAAGTACCTACTGAAACCTCTTCTAAAGATGACAAATTAGCAAATAGGGTAGCACGATGCAACCCTAAAGTGTATGACGGAAATTATGATCCAGTAGTATTGGGTGAATGGGTAAGGGAAATGGAGAAAATTTTTACAGTGGTAGAGGTTCTAGAAGAAAAGAAAGTAAACATTGGGACGTATTATTTGATTGGTGAAGCTGAAATTTAGCGGAATGCTATTAAGGGTAGGCTCGTAGGGCCTAAATTCACCTGGAGTAAATTCCTGAAGAAGTTGAGGGCAAAATTTTACCAAGCTGTGGTCCAAAGGCAAAAGAAGAAAGAGTTTATGGATGAAGATGAGTGGTAACATGACTGTGATGCAGTATGCCAGTAAGTTTACAGAATTATCCAGGTTTATTTCTAAATTTGTGTCATCTGAAAGGTTAAAGATAAGGAGGTTTGAAGAGACTTTGGCCTTCTACATTCGAAATCAGTTAGTTGGGCAACTAATCTTGACTTACCAAGAGTTATATAAGCGAGCCACTAAAGTGGAGCGAGTGAAGGTAGAGATGAGGGCCCCGAACCCTGTCAACCAAAAGAGAAAAGGGATTGAGCAAAGAACTCCGAGTGAGAGCGTAAATCAAAAGAAACCTTCTCCTACTCCTCTCAAGAGCCGTTCTACAGGCTCAGCACAGCCCTGTGGGAAATGTGGAAGAATAAATTACACCACCCCTGAGTGCTGAGTAGGAACCAGCAAGTGCATGTGGTGTGGAAGCCCAGACACCTCATTGCTGCCTGCCTATGAAGACTGAAGAATGTGGACAAGAGTGCAATAAAACCCTTGGCCCTACCTCGCCAATGGCACCCACCTCTAAGGCTTGAAACAGTAGGCCAAGCATATATAATGAGCAAGAAAAAAGCTGCCACCTCCGGTACGATAATCACTGGAGCTCTCTTTTTAAATTCAAAGGTACTTTACGTATTATTTGATTCAAGTGCTGCTCATTCATTTATATTCACTCGATCTGTCAATTGAACCTTGAGGATAGGAGGACGGAAACCAATTGTACGATTAAGTTACCCAATGATGCTGTGGTTGAGTGGCCTATTTCCTGTAAACTTATTCCTATCACCATTGGTGGAACCACCTTCCCTATGGATTTGATTCAATGTGATTTTCCCTATTTTGATATCATTTTAGGAATGAATTGGTTGCATGCTTATGGGGCTATAATTGATTGTGAAGATCTTAAGGTTATTTTGAATGATGGAAAAGGGAGAGAAATATGTTTCTATGGGTAGAGAGAGGAAAAATCTTCTCCCTTGATTTCTGCTATGAAAGCAAGTAAGCTGTTATGTCAGTGGTGTATTGGATGTTAGCGTTACGCCATTGACATTCAAACAAAAGAAGAGAAAGCAAAAGATATTCCTGCACCTTCTAAATTTAAGGATGCTTTTCCTGACGCGTTACCAGGGTTACTCCTGCAGAAGGAAATTAATTTTGGAATTGAATTAATCCTTAATGCCCAACCTATCTCCAAAACCCCATATCGTATTGCCCCAATCAAGCTCAAAGAACCGAAGGTCCAGTTAGATGAGCTGTTACAGAAGGGATTTATTAAACCAAATGTGTCATCATGAGGTGCCCCAGTGTTGTTTATAAAGAAAAAGGATGGAACCTTGAGGCTATGTATTGACTACAGGAAGCTGAACAAGATCACTATAAAAAATAAATATCCTTTACCATGAATAGGTGACTTGTTTGATCAACTGCAAGGAGCAAGAGTCTTATCTAAGATTAATTTGAGGTTAGGGTGCAATTAACTCAGGATTAAACCTGAAGACATCCCTAAGACTGCATTTAGGACCAGGTACTGTCACTATGAGTTTACAGTAATGTCGTTTGGCCTCACCAATGCCCCGCAGCCCTCATGGATCTTAAAAACAGGGCCTTAAAACCTTATTTAGATAAGTTTGTAGTGGTGTTCATAGATGATATTCTTATCTATTCTAAGGATAGGGAGGAACATGCTGATAATTTGAGGACGGTGTTACAGACCCTGAGGGTGCATCGGCTTTAGGGCAAATTAAAGAAGTGTGAATTTTAGTTAGAAGAAACGGTATTCTTGGGACATGTGGTTATAAAAGAAGGAAATAAAGTTAACTGCCAGAAGGTGAAAGCAATCGCGGAATGGTCAAGACCTACCAATGTGATCGAGATTAGAAGCTTTCTGGCTTTAGCAGTCTATTATTAAAGGTTCATTAAGGACTTTTCGAAAATAGCTTTGGCTCTGACTAATCTGCCGAAGAAAACGAATAAATTTGAGTGGACAAAGAAGTGTAATAGAGCTTTTTAAGAGCTAAGGTAGCGATTAACTATCACTCCAATGCTAATGCTACTAGTAGAGAGTAAGGAATATACCATTTATAGTGACGCATCGAAGAACAGTTTAGGGTGTGTTCTGATGTAGGAAGACAAAGTAGTGGCTTATGCCTCTCGATAGCTCAAGCCTTATGGGAAAAATTACCCTACCCATGACCTAGAGTTAGCAGCTGTGGTCTTTGTACTACAAATTTGGAGACATTACCTATATAGGGTACCATGCAAGATCTATATTGACCATCAGAGTCCGAAGTGTATCTTCACCTAGAAGGAGTTGAATTTGAGACAGCGGCGTTGGCTTGAGTTGCTTAAGGATTATGATTTGCAGATTCAGTATGACCTAGGAAAAGTAAATGTTATAACAGATGCCCTGAGTAGGAAAGTGCAACATAGCCCAAACATTGTGGTGATTACTCAGTTGAGTCTTTTGAGAGAGCTTGAAGACTTAGGAATTCAACTAGTGTCCCATGGACAAGCGAATGTTCATTTATCAACACTTACTTTACTGCCCTCTATAGTGGAGGAAATTCAGGTGAACCAGGAAAGTGATCCTAAACTCCAAAGAATAAACCAGAACCAAGAGAAAGGGAAGTCTCTTGGGTTTATAGTACATAAGGATGAGACTCTGCGATTCCAGAATCGCCTATGTGTACCTAAAAATGAGACATTGAGGAAGCAAATCCTAGAAGAGGCTCACAATGCTCGCTACTCAATTCATCCAGGAGGCGCCAAGATGTACAAAGACCTGAGACAATACTTCTGGTAGAATAATATGAAGAAGGAGATTACTGAAACATAGACAAGTGTCTAACCTACCAGAAGGTTAAAGAAGAGCATCAGCGTCCCCTGGGTGAACTGCGACCTCTAGAAATCTCCACTTAGAAGTGGGATTTGATCTTAATGGACTTTGTTGTAGGTCTACCCCATTCTGCATTGAAGAAGAATGCTATCCGACTTATAGTCGATTGACTTACCAAGTCGGCCCATTTTCCGCCAATTAGAGATACTTTGAGAGTTGAAAAACTAGCCCAACTATATGTTAAGGAGATAATCCGATTACACGGGATCCCCTTAGATATAGTATCAGATACGGATTAAAGACTGCAAGCCCCTTTTTAGCAAGCACTTTAAAGAGCCTTCGGGACCAAATTGAACTTTAGTAGCTCTTATCATCCTGAGACAGATGGGCAAACTGAAAAAGTAAATCTAACTCTAGAAGATATGCTAAGAGCTTGTGTATTAGAATTCCAAGAGAGATAGGAAGACGAATTATTATTAGTGGAGTTTTCGTATAATAATAGCTACTAGTCCACCATCAAAATGGCTCCGTTTGAGGCTTTACACGAGAGAAAATATAGAACCCTACAGTGCTGGAGTGACTTGGATGAGGCATTGATCATAGATCCTGAAATGATTCAGGAAACATTGAAACAATAAGAAGAACTCGAGAGCATATAAAGGAGAAAATATATGTTGGGCCTTATGAAATCATTGAAAAGTTGAATCCGATAGCTTATCGTCCGGATCTGCCAGTGGAACTTGAACACGTGCATAACGTGTTTCACATCTCTTAGCTCAAGAAATATATTTCGTATCTGAAGCTATTGAAATCTCTAGGGATCTAGTATATGAAGAGTGTCCAGTCTAAATACTAGATCACAGGATTAAGCAGTTGCACAATAAGCAAATACCTCTAGTGAAGGTGCTTTGGACAAACCATACCTCCCAAGAAGCCACTTGGGAGACTGAAGACGAAATAAAAGCCAAGTACTCACATTTATTTAAGGTAACCTTGCATGATAAGGTAAAGCTTATAAGTTTCGAGAAAGAAACTCTTTATGGAGGGAATGCTATAATAGCCCGATCCTAAATCATGTTTATTTATTTAATTATCTCATGATAATGATTTTCTCAAATTTAGTTATCACATTTAATTATCCTGGTGGGGAAAAAATTCATTTGGGCCTCAGTTATAATTCGGTTCTTTTCTTTTATCGTGACATTTCGAGGGAATTTATAGATGGCCCTGAAAAAATGTTTCAAAAGATTAAATTATTGCTCATAATGACCCAAATATTTTATCCTGAACCATGAAAAAAAAAATTTTTATTTCGAAGAGGCATTTTGCTTTATGAGCAAACCACATGAGCCCAAACAAGGCCCAACAAATTACACTTTGATTTAGCTAATTTTCTTTTTGATTATTCCTAAAACATAATTACTAAAAGCTACTTTATGGAGGATAAAACCTAGCCAAGTAAATTTTTTTGTGTCATTTCTAGCCAAGCAAATATCATCACACATACATCTCTCTTTCTCCCCCTTCTCTCCCCTAGCCACAACACCCCTCCTTTTTGCTTGCTTCCACCACCAACCCTCCCCCACCTCCCACTAGAGCTACTATCGCCACTAGTCCACCACCAACAACCCAGCCACCATCTGCTTTCAACCCCCACCCTCATCAACCACTTTTCTCACCCCTCTTCTAAGCATCAAAGTGAGTGACCCTAATCTTGTTCTTGTTGATTTTGATTTGTGTGTTGGTTTTGATTCCTGTTTTGATATTTTTGATTGTTGATCATGTTGTTCTAGTGGAAATAAGAGTTATTTTGGTGTTTAAATTGTTGGTGAAGTTTAAGAGTAAGTGGGAGTCGAGATTGTTCATGATCATGCACGCTTAAGCCTAAGTGGTGTTTATAGATTGTTTGATATTTGTTTGGCAATCTTTAGATTCATAAATGATTATGGTGTGTTCATGAGGTTTCAAATGAGTTAAAGGTGAGTCTAAGTTGGCCGAAATCTAGGGTTTTAATGATTATGCAAAGTTTAGCTTTCTTTTAATATCAAGCATTTTATTTGTGTATATTTGGTTGAGAAATGAATCTTTGATGTGTTTTTCAACTTGAAAAATGATTTGGTGTGATTCTTAAAAAAGCGGTGGATTATGGGAATTTCTCCGATTGATTATAAAGGGGTCATTCAGCTCATTTATGCAAATAAGTAAGATCATGGATGTATTTTGAGTAGGTTTAAGAAAGAGAAGAATTGAGAATTTGATGTGGATGATTATGGAGTGAAATTGAGTAATATGGAAATGGTGATGAGAAGGACCAAGGTTTTGTTGAATGATTTTAAGGAGTGATTTTAGATGGGGAATTATGTGAAAAGAAGGGGGAAAACAAAAACAATGTGGCTATGAAGGGAGTGAAAACAGGGGGCACTTTGCAAATAAACTAGTACTGATCACGCTATTCAAAAATTATGATTTTTGATAGGTAGATAGATCAGTGAGTTGTCTTTCAAATTCTTTTTGAATCACTTTAATCTGAGTTTGGTGAAAAAAGTTCTATCCATTTTACTAGAACTGCGCAGGTTAGACCAAAATTAGCACCCTTGTGTTCTAGATCAATTTTGGAAACCCTATTGTGGGAATCATATTTTGCATTGTAAATGAAGTTTTACAGGATTTTTTAAGCTTTCTATATTGGGGAATTAGGTTTCAAATAGAAGTTGGGAGATTAAGTTGCGAGACATTTATTTTAGCCCTTGTTAAGCCTTTATTTTTTTAAACTAAAACTATCAACTGTGAAAACAAAAACATTTGCTAACTATATGCTCTATAATGATATTTTTGCATAGAATCGCAGCCTAATCTATCATTTCCTTTTCTTTTTGTGCATAATCCTACTTAGTGAATTTCATTAAAAGTACCAGGTATATTCATTGTCTGTATCTTTAGAAATCAGCACATATTTATCAAAAGTACATCAATGAATAAGTTTAATCAATGATTTGCCGCATAATTAGCGACCCCATCAGTGATAAGTTATAGGGTATTGTCCTTCAGTTACTTGCGCGGTTTCAGGCTAGGTCCCCTGATCGGCTTAGCAGGTGTACACTGATAGGCCCACAAGTGCAGGGCGGCATTATAGCTAATCAAGGTCGATCCCATGGAGACTAGATAAAACTATTGGGTTATAATTTCTCAAGATATGCTAAGCAAATTTATGTTTGATATTGAAATCAAAATTAATCTAGTATATAATCTGATTGATAATTAATCAAGGAATTTAATCAAGCCAACCAATTTTCCAACTCAAAAATTAATCAAGCACCTCTTCTTGAGATGGGTAATTCCTAAACTGATAATCGAATTATCATACCTCTCTTTCAAGGCGGAATGAAATTCTTAAATTTAATCAACTACCATTTCTTAAGGTTTTTGATTAATCTAAGATCATTAAGAACGTGATTATCAAATCTAGGAATTTTTTAAACGGTGAGCCTTTCTCAGGATCACACCCACTCAAGTCAAATCTTAGTTTTCCAACATTCCAGTGTTACCTTTCATTTTTCACCAAATGTTTAAAACAAGCAAGAAATTGATCAAGTTTCCTACTCGTAAATCAACATCTAAGATTCAATAGAATACACCCAACAAATCCAAAACACTTTTAGATCAAATCAAGAATCGGTTCAATCACAACAACTCAACTTAATTCTAAGATTAGCAATCCAAAACATAATATAAGAATCAATAATAATCTAAAAGCATACAAACATAAAGAGAAAAGAGAAGAGAAGGGAGAGGAATTGCTCAAGCAATGCGCGCTTGAACCGTCATTGCAAACCTGATCTGGAATCTTTGTAATCTTCACCTTTAACTTTCTCTCCCTCTAATCTAAGCCCTAATCTAAATAGAGTGGAAAGGAGCATGGAGATAGAATGATTTTCTTTCTGCTGTAAAAATGGCCCTATTTATAGAAAAACCCAATCAACCTCAGCCACACGATGAGAGAAAATGAAGAGATTAGCAGTTATGCTTCCACCACAGACTATGGCATTCACCACAGGAAGACCATGGTCTTGGCTAGAACTCAATTCTTCTACTCTTCTCTGGCCTCACGGGCATGGCAACTCAGGGGCATTCATGGGGGGTCAAAATACATCTAAATGACGGTCATATGATGAGTCAAAATGGCCTAAAATCCTACAAATATCATCAAACAATCATACCCAAGTATAAAGCGAGAAAAAGAGTATAGATTCTAAGATAAAGCGTATAATTCTCCTAAAAATATGGCAAAATGACTCTAAAATGATATACACATTAAGCACTTGTCATACACCTATCTACGGATCATAACTGTTACTATCAGATAATAATTAATAATACAGTTTATGTTCATCCCATTCCCCATTTTAAATTAAAATGAATTGAAATTTGGGTCCGAACAGCTTTCCAATGAACATTTAACAATATAGAAATGTATGTACTGAGCTTCAGCTCACAGTTTAAAATGTTTTCATGTTTTGTTTTAGGCAAATGCTTAGTGAATCACCCTCAGGCTGGTAGACCAACTGAAGGAGATAAGTGAGTAAGGAAGTCTAAAAGGAATAGTGTTGCATTTGAGCTGAGTTACTTTTAACACTGTATTGTGAAATATTCTAATGTTAGAACTATATACTCTGCAAAGAGTGATTATATGTTGGTGTAAACTTAGAGATGCCAGAAACAGTTGGTATATGGTTTTGATGGCTTATGATTGTGTGAATATCTTGTGGTGGTAAGCAATGTTCAGCTTAGTTATGTTTAATTATTTTTAAGCCAAATCTTGTCCTTTTTGGACAGCGATAACGCCCCGATCTTTGGGTTATCACTTTTAATTGATAAAATTAATGGAGAGATTGCAAAAAGTGGATTATTGTGCATTTGGTGTGTTACACATATGTATGTTTTCATGCACAGGAGCAGGAACATTCTTTTTTCAAAGGAAATACATGCTTAAAAGATTCTGCAACCCTAGAGTCACTAATAGAGAAGCTATTAATGGCATGAATCTATATGCAGCACTGTTTTAAGCATAACCAATAAACATAGAATCAAAGGTTTTGGGTCTTATGGTTTCCCATTTGAAATTACGTAGGGGAACTTCAGCTAAACACCCCCCACCCTTAAGAAACTCAAGTAAGGAGCGTCTCTTTTCTATTGCTCATAAGAGGTTTGGTCTAACTTCTTATGGGGTGCTCTACTAAGAATATAGCAAATGGATAAAATAGTTTCCTCCTACATGTTATCAGGAAGTCTCCAACTCAAAAGCATGACATTTATCATTTCTTTAAGAGTTCTATTTTTGCGTTCGACTATCCCATTTTGTTGGGGAGTACGGGATGCACTAACCTCATGTATTATACCATTTTTCTCACAAAAGGCTGTCAAAGAGTTAGTCTCATATTCTCTACCCCTATCAGTTGTAAGCCTTTTAATCTTTTGGTCTAATTGATTTTCTTCTTCTGCTTTGTAGTTCAAAACATTTTCTCAGCCTCATTTTTGGACCGAAGGAGGTAAACTTTGGTATACCTAGAGTAGTCACCTAAAAAGATGATGTAATACCTTTTCTCTCTTTGCTAGCTATGTTTTTGAAGTCAGCTAAGTCTAAATGTACTACTTATAACAGTGTTGTTTGACTACTAGTAATCGATTTAAGGGGGCTTTTTAGCATATTTTGCTTCTATGCACATAGAATATTTGGAAACATTATCAGCATTCATAATAGATATTAGTTTTAAATTTTTGAGTCATTTTATAGAAGCAAAATTAACATGGTCTAGCCTACCATGCCATAAATCTATAGACTGACCAATATAAGTAGGAGTAGAAGCATTTCCATTCAAAGTTTCAGAAGCAAGATTTAGTATAAAGGGACTCCCATTTAGGTATTCCTTCGCAACAAAGACCCCGTTATAAGAGGTAATAACCTTGTCATCTCCTGTAACAGTTTTCAGTCCAGCTTTGTTGAGAAGTATACCAGAAACTAAGTTTCTATGAAGGGAAGGTACATGTAACAAATTACTTAAACACAGTAATTTGCCTAAAGTAAATTTAAGAAGAATCTTATCATTAACCATAACTCTAGCAGTCGTAGAGTTTCCCATGTAAACGCATTCACCATCTGCAACATCTTCAAAGTCTTGCATGAGTTCTTTGTTGGTGCAGAATGCCTTGAAGCTCCAGTATCATAAATCCATTCAGTGCTGTTAGCCACCGGGTTTGCCTCTTCGACGACTGCACAGATGATTCTGTATCCTTAGTTAGGTTAGCCTAGGCTACAGGCTTCTAGTTTGGCTGTGATTGCCCTTTACGTAGTGGACACTAGTATGCTTTATGCCCTGCCCTGTCGCAGACAGAGCACAACCCCTTGGTTTCTAGATCTTGTGGTTGAGCTTGTTCTGTCATATAGGATAGCTTGGCTTCTGGTTCTTTTTACCTTTTCCTTTAAATCTATTTATATTTGTAAGCATAGCAGATTCAACTGAATTAGCTTTAGAAGAATATAAATAAAGAGAATCCATCTTATCTTTAAGATGATTGGCCTCTTCAGTTCTCATGTGGCTAACCAGTTCTTGTAGGTTAAGCTCTTTCTCCTTATGTTTCAGCTAGCTGATGTAGTCACTTAAGGATGGTGGAAACTTCTTGATCAGCATATTAGCATGCAATACCTCGCACATCTTCTTATTCTCGTTCAGGACTTCGGCCCATACGTTCTTGATAAGTGCTTAATGTATACATCTTTTTAGGGCTACTTACCTCTTTTTTAGGAGAATTTGTGCTTAATAATGTTGTTTACTCTTTAATTCTCGATTTTAGCATGGGTGTGGTTGTTTTGTGTGTTTTGCAGGATTTTAGCCTTTTCACCTAGCATTTGCCCTCTAATGGCTGTGTTTTGACCTCCCCTATGGTCATCCATGAGTTGCTATGCCTGTGGAGCAAGAAAAGAGCAAGAAACTAATTCCAACGCAGACCATGGTCAGACCGTGGTGAATGCCATGGACCGCGGTAGTCCTGTAACTGCTGCCTCTTCATTTTTTCTTAGCTGTGTGACTTAGATCAACTTGAATTTCCTATAAATAGTGATGTTTAGCAATGAAGAAGACCAATCCCTAGCAAGCAAAGCAAGTAGAGTTAGCTTAGAGAAGATTAGTTTAGTTTATTTTCTCTCAACTTTTGTTCTTTAGTTTTGCTTTTGTTTTTGTGTGAGTTTTGAGTGTGAGAGTTTTGGTCCTGAGGCGGTTCTGAAGCCCTTGGTGAAGGCCATCTCAGTTGAGTCCCTTCTGCTCAGATTTTGCCGACTTTTTGTTAGTTTGTTTATCTTTTATCATGTCTGAGTAGTTTTCTTAGTATAGGAATTTAGTAGTTTGTGGAAGTGTATTAGATCATGTTTTAGTTTATTCAATTGTGCCTATTTTCATGATTCGTTTGATTTCATTCTATCAACTGTTTGATATGTTGTGAGTTTATTTTTAGCCAAAATTTACTTGCACACTTAAAACAATCGAGTGAACATTCGAAAGATGACATTTGGTTATTGGACTACTTGAATAGACTTAGCGTAACTTTGTCTCGAAAGAGAGATTTATATGTTAGGAGGGCTAGTAAGTAATCGAAGACTTTAAACTTGGATTTAGTCAAATTAGTTAGAAAGAACGACGTTTGCTTAGTGTTTAGGCAAATTTGATTGACTTCGAAAAAATAGATCAAGTTTCAAAACAAGATTACAATTCCTCGAAATTAACCAATTAGAGAATAGCACATGTTTATCAATTTTGATCCAATTCTCTTCCATAGCTGCGAAAATACTTCGACATTTTTCCCTAATTAATTTAGACGAGCTCATTTGTAGTAGTTAATCGAAAGCATTTGAAATAGAGTTTTAGTTAGCATAATCTAACAAGACTAGGCTCGATAGATTACTTTAGTATCTGAGGAACGATACCTTTTATCTATACTACGACTACCCGTGCGCTTGTGGCAGGTAGTGATCACGTTTTCCCCGCCGTTGTTGTAGACTAGATTGCTAGCTATTGAGCATTGTCTTACGAACATGACTAAGCATTTTATTGTTTTGTTTTGTTTTGTTTTCTTGTTATTTTTCTTTTTCCTGTTTAATTGTGCTGGTAGTGTTGGCGAAAGTGCTTGCAGGAATTTTTCCTAGTTTATGCGAAGTTTGATTTTGTACAAGCCCGATTCAGAGATTGAGAGGACTTTTCACTTAAGGAGGAAAAAGCAAGGGATCGAAGAGCAAATGTGCGAGGCAAGAAGGAATTCAAATATGGCGGGTGAAGAAGGAAGGACCCTTCGAAATTTCGTCACTCCCGGAGTCCAAGGGATCGCCTCAAGCATAGCTCGGCCTACTGTGGATGCCAATAACTTTCACCTCAAGCCAGCACTTATTTCCATGGTGCAGCAATCTCAGTTCGGCGAAACTCCTTTGGAAGGCCCGAATCTATACCTCTCAGTATTTTTAGAGGTGTGCGATGCACTAAATTTAAACGGAGTCTCCAGTTATGCGATTCGCCTACGCTTATTCCCTTTCTCATTGAGGGATAAAGCGAGGGCTTAGTTATACTCTTTGCCATCTAGTTGCATAACTACTTGGGATGAGTTGACAAGAACTTTCCTTGCCAAATTCTTTCCTCCAAGCAAGACAGCGTGCCTGAGAAATCAAATCACCAACTTTCTGCAAATAGAGGATAAGACGCTCTATGAAGCCTGGGAGCGTTTTAAAGATCTACTGCATTTGTGCTCCCATCATGGTCTTCAGCGTTGGATGATTATCCAGGGCTTTTATAATGGTGTGGCCGAAGCTGTGAGGTCCACTATTGATGCAGCGGCAAGAGGAACTCTAATGAGCAAGACCGAGGATGAAGCCTATAACCTTATTGTAATGGCCCGACCCTAAAATTCTTGTTAATTACTTCAAACCACCCTAATCACCTTAATATATATATATATATATATATATATATATATATATATATATATATATATATATATATATATGCATATAATGAATGGAAATAATAATAAAAATAATAATAAATCAAGAAATAAAAAGGGGATAGGATAATTATGAGAAAAATCTAGAGTTTAGGGTATGTGGCATCAAATGAAAGGAAAAGAGGAAAAAAGGAGGGGAGGAAGGCTAATTAAAACTTACTTAAGTTAAGCTGATTAACTAAACAAATAAAACAAATATACCAAAAACAACCCAAACCCCCTAATTCCCAGAACCCGCTTTCCCCCCTCCCCTGCCTTGCTCTGCCCCTATTCGTCCCCCTCCCCTACCACTTTCCGCCATTGCCCACCAGCCAGACAACGTCGTGGGCCACCGCGGCCCAGCACCGCCCAACGCCGCCCTCCAACCGGCCTGCTATCCCCTTCTTTGTGTGTTTTTAAGTGATTCTAGTGAATTGATAGGTGAGAACCCTAACTCCCACTTCATTCAATTTTGATCCTTTTCGCTGAAAGTTTGATTGTAAATGGTGTATTTGTCATTGCTAAGTATATATTTGTGAACTTCTTGAGTTATTTTGGATGGTTGGATTGAATTGGAGGTGGAGGAAGTGATGAGTGAAGGTTGAAGATGATGCCTGGTTTTAGGTTGTTTGTGATGATGATGATGATTATTAGATTGGTTTCATGAAAAATTTGAGAGAATTTGCGAATTCTATGCATATGAATTATGTTTGTAATATTCTAATTATAAATTAGAGGGTTAGGGTTTTATTAGACCTGGTAAATGGGTCATTTGGCTCGGGTACGGGTCAGGTCAAGTTTAGGTCGGGTCATGTTCGGGTTAAGTGGCATTTCAGGTTGCTTCGGTTTGGGTCGGGTATGGTTCGATTCGGCTCGATTTCGGGTCAACCAATTTTTGGTGAAATGCACTCGTCGTGCCAAAAGAAATAACTTTGTAGAAAATTTTAGGTCGGGTATAGTTCGTTTCGAGTCAATTCGGGTTTCGGGTCCACTTTTGGGTGAGCATATTTCGGATGTCGGGTCGGGTATGGGTTCGGGTCGTTCGGTTCGGGTTTCGAGTCTCGGGTCAGTTTTGCCAGGTCTAGGTTTTATGGCTTGAGTATATTTGAGTTAATTAGATGGTCTATTAGTGATTAAATCAGTAGTGACCCCAACCAAGTAATTAAGAGTTGTCATTTAAATGAAGATAGAAGGTGAATTTTGGATAATGGGTGGATTAAGCAAAATATAATGAATATTTGGGTAAGCAAAATATAATGAATATTTGAGTGAGAGTAATGAGAATTGGGTGATTAAAGTTGCGCGTGTGCTATGATGAATTAGTAAATAAGGTGAAGGTTTGAGATGTAGATGAGAAATTGAACTACTTTATAGTGTTTTAATTATGTTAAATTAATACTAAGAAGTATTTGAAGGGGGTTAATGGTCTGTACAAGTATTGGAAATGTATAATCATGGACATGGTGATTTAGGTTCTTGGTTAATTATGATGCCTCTTTGTGTTTAAATAGGTTGAGTATGCAAATCAAAGGGGAAAATAGGTACATGAGGGTTGTGTGGATAGGAATTAGGTGTCAATTAGAAATGAAAGGAGATGTAGTGGTATTAAGGGTTGGAAGGTCATAAACTAAGTGTGAAGCTTGGTGAGATTCTAAGTCTTGATTATTTTTGATTACTAAAGGAAAATGGGAAGGATTGAGTAATTTGCAGTTCTTGAGCCACCTAGTAATGTGTCTTTACAATTCTATCTCACTAATGGGTAGTGTTATAGTTGGAATTCAACATGAACATGAGCCCAAATTCATAAAGTTTAAACCATCTTAAACCGTATCGTAAGCAGTGAATCGTTAAAGAGGAAAACGACAACCATAATAATATCAATAATTGTAATTATGGTAAAGATAATAATGATCGATAATGCCATTAGTAACAAACTCAAAATAAATCATACCATTATATCATTATTATACGTATTAAAAGATTTCTAGTCATGGGAGAAAGAGGAACAAAAACAAAATAAAATGGAACCCAATTAAGTTAATAATGATTGTTACATAGTAATAAAAAGAAAGAGAAAGGCACAAGATTTTTAAATTATTCATTAAGATAATAAAGATGATGAAATTTCTAAACCTTTCACTAATCAAGAATAATTATGTATTTGGAGCAGAAGTGAGGCCACATCGATCGCTTCAAGCTGCCAGCAACGATTTTCAATCAAAAGGAGAGAGATTCTCAAAAACCAGGTACGTACATTGCCTGTGTTCTTCGAAATTCACATGTTTTCTCCAAATCATAATGAATCAATTTATACAATGCTTTGTCACCGAATCAAGTGGCTCCACTAATTATCCATCATCAGGGCTTATGCCCTTCAATTTACCCGCGCGGCTTCAGCTCAGGCTCTCCAATCGGCCTGGGAGGTATGCACCTATCTCAAGATCGCTACAAACGTCAACAGGGGTCTACTTTTAGATAATAACTTGCAAATCAGTTTACTCATACATACTCTCTCTCTCTCTCTCCTGTTTGTCAAGCAAAACAATTTGAAATGCGGGCACCCAAGTAATTTAACTTAAAGCTTATTTTACTGCATAGGAATGTGCGTGCTGAGCTTCGGCTCATATTTCGAATGTTTTTATGTTTTCTGTTTTAGGAAAGGGATCAGTGAACAGTCCCGCTAGCAAGCCAGCGAGTAGTAAGAAGTGAAGTAGAGCCTTAATTCTTTTGCTGGAGTTTCGCTAGCCAAGAGCTCACAGTGATTCATAGGCTAGCACCTTAAGTATCTAAGGGTTGTGTAATCTTTTGAATATTACCAATTACTAGTATATTGTGCTCGTATATTAAATTTGCAGGTGCATCAAAACTTATTTAAATGGTTAAAAGCACGTTATTCCAAGCTTGTCATAAGTCGGGCAATAAAAGGAGCAATATAATGATTCTCGTAATTTTAGCAAGCCTTATTCCATTATAGAACAGTGGTAACACCTCTAATCAAAGGACTTCCACTGCTAATCAATAATTTAGGAATAATTAGGTTAAACTAATTAGGCATTGGAAACTGGGGCATTACAGTTGTTGTATCAGAGCCAGGTTAGCGATCACTATGGGTATAAGATGCCTGAAAAACTAGGATGTATGTGTATGGGATAATAGTATAACTAAATTGAGTTCTTTAAGAGAAATTTATGTCTAAATGTGGCTCATACTCTCTCTCTTCCTTTTTTTTTTTTTGGTTTAGATGGCTCATCTAGGAGTGCCAGCAGACCCGTATAACATCTACATGGCACCGCAGACTGCTGTCGCGGCTCATGTCTTCATCCTGCATGAGGCCATGGCAGCCCATATGCAGGAGAACCCATTTTCTGAATTTCATGATGTGTTGGCCCATGTACGTAGACTATTGTGGTCCCTACCTCTCGTTGCGCACTGGCACGAGTTCAAATTATGATACCATAACTTTAAGGTTACTGGAGACTCAGGGCCTGATGCAGAGAGGTTCCAGTTTATAGGGGCTTGGTATGTGATTACGAGGGAGTTGTTGTTGCGAGAGGAGTTTGAGTTGCGGGGCATTTCTTATGATATCTTCCCATGCATATTCCCTATACTGGATGTGCATCCCCCTATTGTTCTACCCCTACCCCCACCGGCTCAGGGGCCACCGCCTCCGCAGCCTCCGGTTCAGCCTCCACCTACCCCTCCGCAGGCTGGCTTAGAGAGGAGGTCCATATAGTTGAGGATGTACCGAGCTCTCCAAATATCATAGAAGTAAGCTCGGGTGAGGGGGAGATGGAGCTAGACCAGGATGAGCAGGAGCCTGAGGAGGAAGTGAGAGAGAATGAGCCTGCAGAGGAGGGGGCAGTGGGTGATGGGAGTGATCCTGAGGGAGAGGACTCTGAGATGCAGGCTTCCGACTCTAAGGAGGAGGATGACGATTCCCCTAATCTGGATTACGATCTCTCTCGGGATCATTAGGTATAGCCTTACCCCTATTTATAGGTTAGTTTTTTTGGGTTATTTTGCTTCCGGCAGCTGGTACAGTGTGATATTCTTTGTTGATGGCATGTATACATGGTATACATAGGTAGGTTGACTTAACCAGCTGTGGCAAGGTTTCTGCCTTTGTTTTTTTTTTTTAAGGGTTCAGGGCGGAATTGACTTGACAAGACAACTTCAATCAGTGATTAGATTAGAAGCCTCGGTTAAGAGGCGGGAAAGGTTAACATGAAGTATTGTAATATTCTTTTGACCTTGTATGAACTTTCTAAATGTATATATATGTATATGTGTATGCAATAAAGCTACTGTTTGAGTTAAGTTGCATTTTGATTCTGAATGATTACTGCCTTGTGATAATGTTATGCAAATTGAGATAATAAGTGTTGCTTATGTGGTTTAGTGTTATAGTATGTTAGAGATTGTGAACGACAATCAGAATAACAAGAAAGATGAACCCCAGGGTTCTAGTAACCAGGTAAACGAGGACCCCTAGTAGGACCCTAATGGAGACCCAATAGTGGCCTTGGAAGTGTCTAGTAGTATTAAGGACCCGAATTATTGGAAGAATCTAGTAATTAAGCTAATGAAAAGGATCCCTCCTGCATCCCTTACACCCGCTGTACCTCCAGAAAACTCTTCAAAGTATGACAAATTAGCTGATAGGGTTACTCGACGGAATCCTAAAGTCCATGATGGAAACCTTGACCCTGTAGAGTTGGAGGACTGGATTAGGGGAATGGAAAAGATATTTACAGTAGTCGAGATGCCTGAAGAGAAAAAGGTAAATATAGGGACCTTCTATTTAACTGGTGAAGCAGACATCTAGTGGAGTGCTGTGAAGGATAAATTATAGGGACCCGGATTCACTTGGGCTAAATTTTTTCAGGAACTTAGGGTTAAGTTTTATCCAATCACAATTCAATAACAAAAGAAGAAAGAATTCATGGAATTAAAGATGAGTGGAAATATGACAGTAATACAATATGCCCGTAAGTTTATGGAGTTGTCCCGGTTTAGTCCAGATTTTATAGCAACGGAAAGGATGAAAATGAGACGGTTTGAGGAAGGTTTAGCCTTTTATATTAGGAATCAATTGGCAGGCCAGCCAATTGAAACTTATCAAGAGCTGTATGAAAGAGCTGCTGAGGTGGAAACAGTAAAGGGCGAGTTAAGAGTTTTGAATCCTGGAAACCAGAAGAGGAAGTGGAATGAACGCAGCACATCAAGTGAGAGTGTTGCACAGAAAAAACCCACTGTTGGCTATGACAAGAGTCGTCCAGTGACATCAAAGGGACCTTGTGCCTAGTGTGGGTGAATAAACCATACCACAACTGAGTGCCGTGTAGGTACTAACAAGTATATGTGGTGCGAAAGCCTAGAATATTCAATTGCTAACTACCCTAGAAGACAAAAGGCTGTGGAAAACGGAGTTGCAAAGCTGGTACCACCTCCTCATTAAGGGAACCTGCCCTCGAAGCCCCCAAGGGCAGGGCGAGCCTACACAATGAGCAAAAAGGAAGCTACAGTTTCTAGTACGATTGTCACAACTCTCTTTTTAAATTCAAAATCATTTTATGTTTTATTTGATTTGGGGGCAACCCATTCATTTATATCCACCCAAGCTGCTTTACAATTGAATTTGAAACAAAATAAGGAGCGGGCGAACTATAAGATTAGTTTGCCACACTGGTAAGCAATAGAATGGCTTATCCTTTATAAGCATGTCCCTATTGTAATCGCTGAGCATGAGTTCCCTGGGGACTTATTTCAATTTGATATGTCAGAATTTGATATAATCTTGAGAATAGACTGGTTGACTGTTTATGGGGCGAACATAGACTGTAAGGACCTTAAGGTCACTGTAAGGGATGCAGAAGGTCAAGAAGTATGTTTTTATGTGGAAAGATTTAAGAAGGAGTATTCTATAATTTCAATCATGAAGGTAAGCAAGATGCTAAGACAGGGATGCATAGGATGCTTGTATTATGTCACTGAGGTTAAAAAAGAGGAGATAAAAATAGAGAATATTCCGGTAGTTTGTCAATTTCCTAATGTCTTCCCTGAGGAATTACCGGGCCTTCCTCCTAAAAGAGAGATTGATTTTGAGATTGAGTTAATTACTAGTGCACAACCTATCTCAGAGGCCCCATATAGGATGGCACCAACTGAACTTAAGGAGCTGAAAATCAGTTGGATGAGTTGTTGCAAAAAGGATTTATCAGGCTGAGTGTTTCACCATGGGGAGCTCCAGTATTGTTTGTGAAGAAAAAGGATGGAACCTTAAGGTTGTGCATAGACTATCGAGAGTTGAATAAGATCACCATTAAGAATAAGTACCCTTTGGCACGAATAGATGATCTCTTTGAACAGTTACAAGGAGCCGAGGTGTTTTCCAAGATTGATTTGAGGTCTGGCTATCACCAGCTTAGAATTAAGCCAGAGGATATTCCCAAAACAGCATTCAGGACTAGATATGGCCACTATAAGTTTACTGTGATGCCTTTTGGGCTAACAAATGCTCCTGCTACATTCATGGATCTCATGAATAGAGTTTTCAGACCTTATCTGGATAAGTTTGTGGTAGTTTTTATAGATGACATTCTGATATACTCCAAAGACAAGGAAGAGCATGCAAATCATTTGAGAACTGTGTTACAAACCTTGAGGGAACACCAGTTGTTTGCTAAATTGAACAAATGTGAGTTTTGGCTAACCGAAGTGACATTTTTGGGACATGTGGTCATTCAGGA
This sequence comes from Carnegiea gigantea, assembly GCA_029747015.1. Classification (NCBI taxonomy): domain Eukaryota; kingdom Viridiplantae; phylum Streptophyta; class Magnoliopsida; order Caryophyllales; family Cactaceae; genus Carnegiea; species Carnegiea gigantea. Next base: position 221,494 of record JAKOGI010001389.1, read on the forward strand.
AGGGATCAAAGTTGATCCTCAGAAGATAAATGTGGTCGTTGAGTGGCCTAGACCCACCAATGTGACAGAAGTAACGAGCTTTCTGGGTTTAGCAGGATATCACAGAAGATTCGTGAAAGATTTCTCAAAGATTGCATCCCCACTTGCCAACCTATTTAAGAAAACCACTAAATTCTAGTGGTCAGACAAATGTGAAGAGGCATTTCAAGAATTAAAGAGACGCCTAACAACAGCGCCTATCCTAACCTTGCCTGAAGAAGGAAAAGAGTACACTATCTATACTAATGCTTCTAAGAATGGGTTAGGCTGTATCCTAATGCAGGATAACAAGGTAATGGCCTACGCCTCTAGGCAACTCAAGCCTTATGAAAAGAACTACCCCACTTATGACTTAGAGTTAGCGGCGGTAGTTTTTGCCTTCAAAATCTGGCGACACTACCCGTATGGAGTGCCGTACAAGATCTACACTGATCACCAAAGTCTAAAGTATATCTTTACTCAGAAGGAGATTAATCTAAGGCAACGATGTTGGGCAGAATTGCTAAAGGATTATGATTTGCAAATTCAATATCACCCTGGAAAAGCGAATGTAGTAGCAGATGCACTTAGTAGAAAGACCCAACATGGCTTAAATGCTATGATGCATACTCAATATGAAATTTGGAGGAACCTTGAAACCATGGGCATCGAGCTAGTGCAGCCAGGATTACAACTGGGTTATTGACAGGACTAGAGGTGCAACCTTCCATAATAGAAAAAATTCAGGCAAGTCAAAAAGAGGATGCAAGGGTAGAGAGGATTAGGTGCAATGTTGCTCAGGAGAAATCGCCTGGTTTCATAGTACATGAAGATGGAACCTTAAGGTTTCAAAACAGGCTGTGCATGCCCAACAAAGAGGAATTAAAGAGAAGAATTCTAGATGAAGCCTATAACACTTGATGCTCAGTATACCTAGGTGGAACAAAAATGTAAAAGGACTTGAGACAATTTTTCTGGTGCGAAAACATGAAAAGAGAGATTGCAGAGTATGTCGATAAGTGTTTGACGTGTCAAAAGGTGAAAGCTGAACACCAGCACCCTATGGGCGAACTAAGACCTTTAGAAATCTCTACCTAGAAATAGGATTCAATTTCAATGGATTTTGTTATGGGATTGCCCCTTTCTGCTTCAAAGAAGAATGCCATTTGGGTGATCGTGGACAGACTTATGAAATCTGCCCATTTTATACCCATTCACGATACTTGGGGTGTAGAAAGACTAGCACAGCTATATGTTAAAGAAATAGTTCAACTACACGGCATACCAAAGGATATAATGTCAGATCGAGGCCAAAGATTTTAGGCTCAATTTTGGGAAGCTTTACAAAAGGCTTTTGGCACTAAGTTGAATTTTAATAGTTCATACCACCCTGAGACTGATGGACAAACTAGGAGGGTGAATCAAATCCTGGAAGATATGCTTAGGGCATGTGTACTTGACCTCCAAGGGAAGTGGGAAGACTATCTTCCATTGGTGAAATTCTCCTACAATAATAGTTATCAATCCACCATTAAAATGGCCCCTTTCGAAGCATTATATGGAAGAAAATGTAGAACTACATTGTGTTGGAGTGAGCTTGATGAGGCATTAACTTTAGGGCCTGAGCTGATTCAAGAAACCACTGAAATGATAAGAAAAATTCAAGAACATATCAAAGCAGCTCAAAGTAAACAAAAAAGTTATGCAGACGGAAGAAGAAGACCATTAGAGGTTCAAGTGGGAGATAAGGTGTTTTTAAAGGTGTCCCAAGTTAAAGGAGTTAGAAGATTCAACGTCAGGGGTAAGCTACGCCCTAGATGTATTGTTTGACTGTAAATTGTGATATTTTTATATCCTTTATTATCTATATTTGCTCGAAATAAATTATTAATTTAAGATGTTAATGTGTTTTTAATTTTTTTTTATAGGAATAATTAAATTTGGACAAATTACATGTCAAAGGATTTAGATGCAGCATTGTGGAAGAATAAATAAAAACAAGTGAAGGAAGACAACCCAATAGCCTATTTCAGGAAGCCCAGCCCGAAGTCAACCTTCCCTTCTCTCCTTTCGTTCGGTCCAGCAGCAGCCTGACCCAGCCACGGCTTACACCTTCCTTTCCCCTTTCTCTCTCTCGGCCCAGTCTCTCTCTTTCCTTCGTTTCCTCTCCCTCCTTCCCCCCTTTGGGCCTGCCATTTCCTCCTGCCCAGAACCCGAATAGAGCACGGCCTAGACCGCCAGGCCGCCTTCCCTACTCCTTCTCTCCTTTTTTTTCTGTTCCTTGTTATTTCCCTTGGGCTGGCCCATCTTCTCATTCCCTTCTCCCTTTCTTGCACCAGCTTAGCCATTTCACTTAAACCATCACATGCTAGGCACGTGATTCCCAGCAGCCCCCCATCTCCTCCTCTTCTTCTTCTTGCTCATACCTCGGCACCTAGAAATCTGAAGAACAGGGTAGTCCAGTCGTGGCGCTTCATCTCCCCCTCTTAACCGCTTTACCTCCTCTCTCTCCTCATTCACTCCATCATTATTCATCATCTTCAATGGGTCCATTTCAAGCATTCAAATGGGCAATTATGAGGGGACAACGAACGGGTTCATCAGCAGCTTTAATGGAGTTCGAGAACAGGGGAAGCAGAGGAGCGTAAGGTCGAAGCATATTAGGAGTAGAGAGTAGAGAGCGAGAATAGAGTTGAATTTCTTTACAATTACTGTTCAGATCTGATTTTCATTTTCTCAAGAAATTATGTAATGGAGCTTTAGTTTGTTGAATTCATTGATAGTTTATAAGGATTTCAGTTTGAATCTGGGTATTAGAGTCTTCTCTCCTTCCAAGTTTATATTCAAAATCGAGGTTTGATGCACCTATGTTCTATCAAATTCATGCTATTGGTTGATCTTTTGTAAGTTCACCCTGCATAACTATAAATCGTGAATGATATTGCTCTGCTCTCGTCTTTCGAGCTTGCCATCCTATTCTACTGTTGTTCGACTAAATGAATAAATTCAACATTCAACCAAGTGTTGGTGTGTTTAGATTAGTTGCAGTTTAGTACTTCTTATTTTGGCTAGTGCACAATAAAGAGTTTGGTTCACCAATTCAAGATTCAGTTTTGTCCGTTTAGCTTATAAATTTGTAGAATTTTCACTCATAATACTTGGTCAATTTAGCATTTAGTTTTCATTTAGTTTAAAATTTTTGGAAACCTAATTTCACAACCATTCTTGAGGACGATACCCGTAATTCGTACAACGGTAAACCGTGCACTTGCGGTAATCACAACAAGTTTTTGGTGCTGTTGTCGAGGATGATTTTATGAAATTAGGTCTCCTTGAGTCGTAGTTTAGTATTAGAGTCGTTCGAGTCAGTTTTGTTTTAATTTTAGAGTTGTGATTTTTAGTTTAGTTGAGTCGTTAATTCGTTTCAAAATTTTAGTTTAGTTTTAATTTTGAATTTAGTTAGTATTTCGATTTTTGATGTTTGTCAAGATTAGTTTTATTTTTAGAGTTTATTGTTTGCTGAAAAAACAATACTAATGCATTTGGTTTATGTGCAGCAAAAGACCAAAATAGAACTGATCTGGAGAAAAAGTTAGTGCAGATTTTTCAACAGTTCATAATCTATTCAAATTTTCTAGGGGAATTCTGGTGTGATTTTTGCTATTTTGATATTTTTTCTAGATTCAGCATAATTTTTAGAGTTTGTGTGAATTGTTGTGGAATTGTTGGAGCTGTCATGATTTTTCTGTGAATTTTAGACTTAATAATCTGTTTGCATTTTTCTGCACTGTTCGAGGACAGAAAAAATTTGAGAAAAAATATATTTATGTCCTTTGTGATTGTGTGGATTTTGTTGTATATTTAGTTCTGATTTTAGAAGTCTTATTTTTTTGTTTTAAATTTTATTTTTAGAATTAGATTGTTTAGGTGTAGTTTTATTTATTTATTTTTAGTTTCTTTGTGATTGTGCTTTTGTTTGAGTTTTGTTTACTTTCTGTTTGTAAATTGTCTTTAGTTTTGATTCACTCTTTTTTGTTTTGTTTTGTGGAAAGAAAAGAAAAAAAAAGAAAAAAACCAAAAAGGAAGAAAAAATCAAAAACAAAAAAGAAAAGACCTTCTGTGAGGGTGTGGGGTTTATATGACTGGTTGGGTAAGAAATCCTGAAAATAATCAACTTTTTAGGAGTGAACCTGACCCCGAGATTGAATTAACACCCGAATCTGAACCCAAGCCTAGAATTGAAGAAATGGCACAAGAAAGATCTTTAAGTGAGATCTTTTATCCTCCTAGGACTGCTTTGCCATCTTGTTTTACTATACCTGACCTTGGACCGAATGTAACTTTCGAATTGAGACCTCACTATACTCAGATGCTCCCTAAATTTACTGGTTTAGAGGATGCTTATTTATTTTTGAGGGAATTCGAAGAAATATATGTGCTCCATGATTCATTTCCCTAATATCCCCATTGATGTTGTGCGTATGAAATTGATTCCTTTTATTTTGAAAGATTCTGCTAAACGTTGGATGTACGACTTGGCTGCTAATTCTGTTGCTTCTTGGCATGATTTTGTACGATTGTTCTTAAGAAAATATTTTCCTAATGCCAAGACTGTTAAGCTGAGGAATGAGATTAATCAATTTGTGCAACTCGATAGGGAATCATTTTGGAAATATTTTGATAGGTTCGAAAGTTTGCTGACCTAGTGTCCCCATCATGGATTAGGCCAGGCACGTTTGTGCCAAATTGTTTATGAAGGACTGGACCAACAAACTAGAACCATGGTAGAGTCCATGTGTCAGGGTGGCTTTCTTTCTAAGAGTGCCACGGCTGCTTGGGAATTTTTAGAGGACTTAGCTGAGAAAACCATGCAATGGGAAATTGCTCATGATGACAGTCTAAGTTCTAGGATTACAAGGGGTGGGTTACATTCTATCTCTGATGTAAGTCACTTAGAGTCTAAGATTGCTGTTTTGGAAAACATGTTAAAGGGGTTGTCTCCCCAAATGCTCTAGATGTCTCAGGCTTCTACTGTGTCTTGTTCCCACTGTCAGGCCTTAGATCATTCCTTAAGTGCTTGTCCTTATTTTGCTCATCAATCAGCAACTGGACACGAGCAAGCGAGTATGGCCTTCTAGAGACTAAAGAACAATCCATTTTCCCCCTAGGGTGGAGGAATCACCCTAACTTTTCTTGAAGTAATGGACCAAATGCTGCAATTCCTAACTCCTAACCTATTTTCCATCCTCTTCATTCTTTCACAGACCGGCTTTTTCAGGTGTGCCCAAAGCATCTAGACCTCCACCCCCTATAGCTCAAGCTCAACCTCCTCCTGATTACACTGATATTGATAGAATGGAGAGGAGAATTAACAGTAATGTGGAGAGAATGATAAGTGCTAATATGGAGAAAATGATGTAAATGATGACTGAACAGTTTTCGAATTAGCATCATCTTCTAGGGAGCCAGGTACTTTTCCAAGTCAACCTGAGGTGAACCCTAAGGGTCATGCCTCTTCGTCTTCTAGTGCTAACCCTAGTGAGTCAGTGAGGAAAGTGAATGCAGTTATATCTCTTCGATCTGGTCGAAGATTGACAATCAAGTGAGAAATCCCAATGAACCCGACAGGTATCCTCACCAATTTTTCCAGAATTCTTCTTCTTTCTCTTCCCCCTTCTTCTCCAGAAACTGGTTCATCCAGTAAGCCAGAGGATGCTACTGATGGTGTCCTCAATGATTCTGATACTCCTTCTCTCTTGAGCACCTTCTAAGAAAGAGGAGCCTGAGGAAGAAAGCTTCCTCTGATTCAGTTAAGTCTCCCATAGATTCTTCTACTAAGAAAGTCCATATGCCTTTACCTCCTTTTCCCCATAAGTTAAGAAGAAAGACCAAGCTCATGTTGAGAAGATGAGAGAGACCTTCTCTCAAGTCAAGATTAACATTCCCTTACTCGATGCTATTCAGCAGATGCCTCCATATGCTCGATTTTTAAAGGATCTGTGTACAACCAAGAGAGCAACTAGTGTCCCTAAAAAGCTTTCTTAGCTTCTGGTGCTAGTTCTATCCTTTCTCACCAGATCCCAGTGAAGTACAAGGACCCGGGTGCCCTACTATTTCTATAGTTATAGGGGACCAGCTTATTCATAGAGCTTCTGCTTTGATTTAGGGGCTAGTGTCAACTTGATACCCTTCACTGAGTATGAGAAGGTTAGGGTTAGGGGAGCTGAAACCTACCAAGATGGTCATTCAATTGGCTGATAGATCGACCAGGTTGCCTAAGGGTATTGTTGAGGATGTGCTAATTAGAGTTGGTGAATTTATTTACCCAGTGGACTTTGTTGTAATTGAGACAGAGAAGGTGTCAAATTTGGCTAGTCAAGTCCCTGTGATTCTAGGGCGTCCTTTCTTGGCCACTGCCAATGCCCTCATTAATTGCAGAAATGGGATGATGAGACTGTCTTTTGGCAATATGACTATTGAATTGAACGTCTTTAACATGCAAAGACAGCCCTCTGGTTTGATGATATGGAGTTTTCTACTCTTAACTGGGTGGAAGATTCTGTATTTGATGATGCTTTTGATGAAATGTTTGCTGCTGAAGTATGAGTCCTTTCTTGTGAATGATGAGCCTGAATATGATGTGTTCGGTTTGATGACTTGTGCTCTACTGTTGATTGCTTGCTCACTGCTGTTTCTGAATCCATGCATGAATCTATTTCCCCTCCTGCTCTCGAACTGAAGCCTCTTCCTAACTCTCTTAAGTACATTCCTGACCCGAATCTTTACCTGTCATTGTTGCTTCTGACCTAGACCGGACCAAGAGGACAAACTCATTACCTTACTTAGAGAGAACAAGGAAGCCTTAGGTTGGACCTTAGGGGACATTAAGGGTATTAGTCCTTCCATTGTGCAACATAGAATTCATTTAGAGGACAATACTAAATCCTACCGAGATCGCCAAAGGCGTTTGAACCCAACTCTTCAGGAAGTAGTTAGGAAGGAAGTGTTGAAGTGGCTGGACCATGGGATCATTTACCCAATTTCTATAGTGAGTGGGTTAGCCCGATTCAAGTTGTTCCTAAGAAGACCGGTATTATCGTGATTAGGAATGACAAGAACGAGTTAGTCCCTACTCGTGTCCAAGCTAGGTGGCGTGTGTGTATCGATTATAGGAATGCCACTAGAAAAGACCATTTTTCCCTTCCTTTCTTGGACCAAATGTTAGAGAGGTTGACTGGACATTCCTTCTACTGCTTTTTAGATGGATATTCTGGCTATACCCAGATCTCTATTGCTCCTGAGGATCAGGAGAAGACTACTTTTACCTGCCCATTTGGGACATATGCCTTTAGGCGAATGCTGTTTGGACTGTGCAATGCGCCTGCTACCTTTTAACATTGCGTGATTTTTATTTTCTCATATTTAGTTGAACACTGCCTGGAAATTTTCATGGATGACTTTTCTGTGTTTGGGTCTTCCTTTGATGAATGTTTATCTAATCTAAGAAAAGTGTTGGAAAGGTGTAGGGAGAAAAATTTGATTTTGAACTGGGAGAAGTGTCATTTTATGGTTAAAAAGGAAATAGTCTTAGGCCACATCATTTCTAAAGATGGGATTGAAGTAGACAAGGCTAAGACTGATTTGATTGTCAATCTTCTCCCTCCCACCTGTGTGAAAGAGGTAAGGTCTTTTCTTGGACATGCTGGCTTCTATTGTCGATTCATTAGGGACTTTAGTAAGATAGCAAAGCCGTTAACCAACTTGTTAGTTAAGGAGGTGCCATTTCACTTCTCTGAGGACTGTCTTATAGCCTTCACTAAGCTTAAGGAAGCCTTGACCTCTGCTCCCATTCTTCATCCCCCCATCTAGGGAGAACCATTTGAATTGATGTGTGATGCATCTAATTATGCTGTTGGGGTTGGGGTTGTTCTAGGACAGTGTGTTGATAAAAATCCCCATGTCATCTATTATGCTAGTCACACTTTGAGTGATGCCCAACTGAACTATACTGTTACTGAGAAAGAATTTTTGGCTGTGATCTTTGGTTTTGAAAAGTTTAGATCTTACCTGATTGGGTCTCATGTGATTGTCTATACTAATCACTTTGCTCTTAAGCATCTTCTTTCTAAGAAGGATGCTAAACCTAGGCTGGTGAGATAGATCTTACTTTTGTAAGAGTTTGATTGTGAGATTAGGGATAAGAAATGTTCTGAGAACCTTATAGCTGACCATTTGTCTAGGATCCTCTATGATAGAGAGAGTGAGTCAACTGTTTTTGAGTGCTTCCCTGATGAGCAATTGTATGTTGTCCGCCCTGATCCTTGGTATGCTGATATTGTGAACTACCTAGTTGCTGGTAGGATCCCTGAGGGTTGGACCAAGAATGATAGAGATAGGTTCTTCCACCTCATGAAATTCTTTGTTTGGTATGATCCTTATTTGCTTAAATACTGTGCTGACCAAGTCTTTAGGAAGACTGCAGCCAAGTTCTTCAACGTGGATTCTACTGGCCCACGTTATTTAGGAATGTTTTTTAATACTGTAAGAGTTGCCCTATGTGCCAACAGTTGGGTAGAATAAGTAGGCGGGATATGATACCACTGAGTCCCATCATTGTGGTGGAGATTTTTGATGTGTGGGGAATAGACTTTATGGGACCATTTCCATCATCTTTTGGCTATGAGTATATTTTGTTAGCTGTGGATTATGTCTTTAAATGGGTTGAGGCCATCCCTCTAAGACTAATGATGCTAAGGTTGCCGTGAAGTTCCTCAGGGATAACATCTTTGATAGATTTGGCATGCCCTGAGTAATCATTAGTGATCAGGGGACCCATTTCAATAATCGGCCTTTTGATGCCTTACTGAAAGGGTATTCCATAATCCATAGGCTTGCTACCTCCTATCATCCCCAAACCAGTGGCCAAGTCGAAGTGTCCAATCGGCAGATTAAACAGATTCTATAGAAGACAGTGAGACGGAATAGGAAAGATTGGGCCAACAAGCTTGTTGATGCTCTTTGGGCTTATAGAATGGCTTTCAAAACCCCCTTAAGTATGTCACCCTATAGGGTTGTTTATGATAAGCCTTGTCATCTCCCTGTTGAGATTGAGCATAGAGCTTGGTGGGCCATTAAAATGCTCAACTATGACTTGATTGAGGCCGGTGAGGTGCACAGACTGCAATTAAGTGAGCTTGAGGAGATAAGAGCTGAAGCGTATGAGAGTGCTCGATCTTACAAAGAGAGAGCCAAGTTGTTCCATGATAAGCATGTTCTTAGGAAAGAGTTTACTGTGGGAATGAAAGTACTCTTATATGATTCTAAGTTTCATTTGTTTCCAGAAAAATTGTGGTCCCGATGGATGGGCCCTTATATTGTCTCACATGTTTTTCCTTATGGTGCAGTCGAAATTCAGGATCCTGAGAGTGACGCTAAATTTAAAGTGAATGGCCAGCGACTGAAGCAATTTTTGGAGTTGCCTGGCAAGGAGGATGTTGAGTGTCTGATAGTCCATGAGCCGAGTCCTAATCAGTGATGATGAAACGATAGCTCAGGTGTACTTAGCACCCAACCTGGTTTCTTTTCATCCCTTCTCTCCTTTTCTCTTTTTCTTCTTTTTCCTTTCTCTTTCTTTTTGTATAGGTGGTTGTTTTTGTTTTGTGTATATATGTTGTGCATTTTGAGTCATGTCCTTTTTTTTTTTTAAGTCTTCTTTTTATTTGTTTCTTTTTAGGTTTTATTTTGGGTTTTTATGGTTCTTTCCACTCCTAGTGAGGACATTGTGAGATTTAGGTATGGGGGTGGGGAAACTTTGAATTTTGCAAAAAAATTGAAAAAAAAGATTTTAAGTTACTGTTTATGTTTTCTTTTATAGATTTCGTGGGTATACCTTCTACAAACCCTCACAAGACCTTACTCGTCCACTAGAGGTAACCTAGGGTTTAAAGGGCTTGTCGCATATGCTAAGTGCAACCATGATCCCTACGAAAGTGAGTTAGGAATTTTATGTTCTTTTTCTAGGATTTTTAGTTTTGTTTTACTCGAGGACGAGCAAAACTTAAGTGTGGGGGTATTTGTTCGACTGTAAATTATGATATTTTTATACCCTTTATTATCTATATTTACTCGAAATAAATTATTAATTTAAGATGTTAATGTGTTTTTATTTATTTGTTTTTGTAGGAATAATTAAATTTGGACAAATTACATGTCAAAGGATTTAGATGCAGCATTGTGGAAGAATAAATAAAAACAAGTGAAGGAAGACAACCCAATAGCCTATTTCAGGAAGCCCAACCTGAAGTCAACCTTCCCTTCTCTCCTTTCTTTCTACCCAGCAGCAGCCTAACCCAGCAGTGGCCCACACCTTTCTTTCCCCTTTCCCTCTCTCGGCCCAGTCTCTCTCTTTCCTTCTTTTCCTTTTTCTCCTTCCCCCCTTTGGGCCTACCATTTCTTCCTGCCCAGACCCCGAACAGAGCATAGCCAGACCTCCAGGTCACCTTCCCTACTCCTCTCTTTCTTTTTTCTTTTCCTTGTTATTTCCCTTGGGTTGGCCCATCTTCTCATTCCCTTCTCCCTTCCTTGCACCAGCTAGCCATTTCACTTAAACCCTGACATGCTAGGCACGTGATTCCCACCAGCCCCCCTAATCTCCTCCTTTTCTTCTTCTCCCTCATACCTCGGCACCTGGAAACCCGAAGAACAGGGCAGTCCAGCCATGACGCTTCACCTCCCCCTCTTAACCGTTTTACCTCCTCTCTCTCCTCATTCACTCCATCATTATTAATCATCTTCAATGGGTCTGTTTCAAGCATTCAAAAGGGCAATTATGTGGGGGCAACGAACGGGTTCATCAGCAGCTTTAATGGAGTTCGAGAATAGGGGAAGCAAAGGAGCATAAGGCCGAAGCATATTTGGAATAGAGAGTAGAGAGCGAGAATAGAGTTGAATTTCTTTGCAATTACTGTTCAGATCTGATTTTCGTTTTCTCAAGAAATTGTGCAGTGAAGCTTTAGTTTATTGAATTCATTGATAGTTTATAAGGATTTCGGTTTGAATCTGGGTATTAGAGTCTTCTCTTATTCTAAGTTTATATTCAAATTCGAGGTTTGATGCACCTGTGTTCTGTCAAATTCCCGCTATTGGTTGATCTTTTGTAACTTCATCTTACATAACTATATCTGCTCTTGCCTTTCGAGCTTGCCATCCTGTTCTACTATTGTTCAACTAACAACCAAGTGTTGGTGTGTTTAAATTAGTTGCAGTTTAGTACTTCTTATTTTGGCTAGTGCATAGTAAAGAGTTTTGTTCACCAATTCAACATTCAGTTTTGTTCGTTTAGCTTATAATTTGTAGAATTTTCACTCATATTACTTGATCAAATTAGCATTTAGTTTTCATTTAGTTTAAAATTTTTGGAAACCTAATTTTACAACTATTCCTGAGGACGATACCCGTAATTCGTACAACGATAAACCATGCGCTTGCGGGATCACAACATATATTAGGCCTCATGAAATTATCGAGAAATTAAACCCAGTGGCTTACAGATTGGATTTACCCACAGAACTTGAGCATGTGCACAACGTTTTTCACATTTCACAGCTCCAAAAATATATTCCAGATCCGAGTCATACCATCATAACAGAGCCAGTGGAAGTTGCTGAGAACCTAATGTACGAGAAGCATCCCGCAAAAATATTAGACTATCGAGTTAAGCAACTTCGCAACAAAAGCATTCCTCTGGTTAAGGTTCTGTGGGCTAACCATAACTCTTCTGAGGCTACATGGGAAACAGAGGAGGACATAAGAAGCAAGTATCCATATCGATTTGAGGTACGAATAATGTTCCTTTCAAACTGCAACTTTCGAGGACCAAACTTATTTTAAGGGGGGAAGGTTGTAACGGCTCGACCCTAAAATTCTTGTTAATTACTTCAGACCACCCTAGTCACAAATTAATTAACTTGGGCACTGCATTTCAATTTGTCACCTTATGAGTGTGTGTATGTGTGTGTGTGTGTGTGTGTATATATATATACATCGCAGGTTAAAACGATGACGTGGACTCGAAATGAATCTTGTAATGCTTCTTAAATAATTCCTTCAAGTTCTAACAAATATTTGAATGCCTAATTGTTAAAGGACTAATTGTGACAATAATAAATGAATAAATATAGTAATAATGTTGTTATTATTATTATTATAATAATAATAATAATAATAATAATAATAATAATAATAATAATAATAATAATAATAAGGAAATGAGAATGTCTTCTCCCAAATTTATATCTAAATGGTGTAAGACTTAAATTTATTAATTCTAGCTAAAAATTACTACAATTATATCTATATAAATGCATAATTCTATCTAAATATATATATGTATATAACGAATGGAAATAATAATAAAAATAATAACAAATCAAGAAATAAAAAAGGGATGGGACAATTATGAGAAAAATCTAGCGTTTAGGGTATGTGGCATCAAATGAAAGGAAAAGAGGAACAAAAAGGGTAAAAGGCTAATTAAAACTCACTTAAGTTAAGCTAATTAACTAAACAAATAAAACAAAAAATACCAAAAATAACCCAAACCCCTCTAATTCCCAGAACCCGTTTTCCCCCCTCCCCTGCCTTGCTCCACCACTGTTCGTCCCCCTCCCCTGCCGCTTTCCGCCGCTGCCCGCCGGCCAGACAACATTACCGGGCACTATTGCCGATCCCCGCCGCCCAACGCCGCCCTCCAGCTGGCCTTCTCTCCCCTCCTTTGTGTGTTTTTGAGTGATTCTAGTGGGTTGATAGGTAAGAACCCTAACTCCCACTTCATTCAATTTTGATCCTTTTTGCTGAAATTTTGATTGTAAATGGTGTATTTATCATTGGTAAGTATATATTTGTAAACTTGAGTTATTTTGGATGGTTGGATTGAATTGGAGGTGGAGGAAGTGATGAGTGAAGGTTGAAGATGATGCTTGGTTTTAGGTTGTTTATGATGATGATGATTATCAGATTGGTTTCATGAAAATTTGAGAGAATTTGTGAATTCTATATATATGAATTATGTTTGTAATATTATAATTATAAATAGAAGGATTAGGGTTTTACGGCTTGAGTATATTTGAGTTAATTAGATGGTCTATTAGTGCTTAAATTAGTTAATTGGTGATTAAAAAGAGGAATATAAGTATAACAAACTGTATGTTTTGAACCCAACCAAGTAATTAAGAGTCGTCATTTAAATGAAGATAAAAGGTGAATTTTGGGTAATTTGTGGATTAAGCAAAATATAATGAATATTTGGGTAAGCAAAATATAATGAATATTTGAGTGAGAGTAATGAGAATTGGGTGATTAAAGTTGGGTGTGTGCTATCACGAATTAGTAAATAAGGTGAAAGTTTGAGATGTAGATGAAAAATTGAACTACTTTATAGTGTTTTAATTATGTTTAATTAATACTAAGAAGTATTTGAAGGAGGCTAATGGTTTGTACATGTATTGGAAATGTACAATCATGGACATGGTGATTTAGGTTCTTGGTTAATTATGATGCCTCTTTGTGTTTAAATAGGTTAAGTATGCAAATCAAAGGGGAAAATAGGTACATGAGGGGTTGTGTGGATATGAATTAGGTGTCAATTGGAAATGGAAGGAGATGTGGTGGTATTAAGGGTTGGAAGGTCATAAACTAAGTATGAAGCTTGGTGAGATTCCAAGTCTTGATTATTTTTTATTACTAAAGAAAAATGGGAAGGATTGAGTAATTTATGGTTCTAGAGCCACCTAGTAATGTGTCTTTACAATTCTATCTCGCTAATGGGTAGTGTTATAGTTGGAATTCAATATGAACATGAGCCCAAATTAATAAAGTTTAAACCATCTTCAACCGTATCATAAGCAGTGAATCGTTAAAGAGGAAAATGACAACCATAATAATATCAATAATCATAATTATGGTAAAGTTAATAATGATCGATGACGCCATTAGTAACAAACTCAAAATAAATCATACTATTATGTCATTACTATACGTATTAAAAGATTTCTAATCATGGGAGGAAGAGGAACAAAAACAAAATGAAATGGAACCCAATTAAGTTAATAATTTTTGTTACATAGTGATAAAAAGGAAGGGAAAGGCACAAGATTTTTAAACTATTTGTTAAGATAATAAAAATGATAAAATTTCTAAACCTTTCACTAATCAAGAATAGTTACGTATTTGGAGCAGAAGTGAGGCCACATCGATTGCTTCAAGCTGCCAGCAATGATTTTCAATCAAAAGGAGAGAGATTCTCAAAAACCACGTACGTACGTTGCCTGTGTTCTTCGAAAACTCACATGTTTTTTCGAACTATGCAAATCATAACGATAATAATATAATGAATCAATTGATACAATGCTTTATCACATAATCAAGTGGCCCCATTAATTATTAATCATCAAGGCTTATGCCCTTCAATTTACCCACGCGGCTTCAACTCAGGCTCTCTGATCGACCTGGGAGGTGTGCACCTATCTCAAGATCGCTACAGACGTCAACAGGGGTTCACTTCTAGATAATAACATACAAATCAGTTTACTCATACATTTTCTCTCTCTCCTGTTTGTCAAACAAAACGATTTGAAATGCGGGTGCCCAATTAATTTAACTCAAAGCTTATTTTACTGCATAGGAATGTGCGTGCTGAGCTTCGGCTCATATTTCGAATGTTTTTATATTTTCTGTTTTAGGTAAGAGATCAATGAACAGTCCCCTTGGTAAGCTAGAGAATAGTAAGAAGTGAAGTAGAGCCCTAACTCTTTTGTTGGAGTTTCACTAGCCAAGAGCTCAAAGTGATTCATAGGCTAGCACCTTAAGTATCTAAAGGTTGTGTAATCTTTTGAATATTTCCAATTACTAGTATATTGTACTCGTATATTAAATTTATAGGTGCATCACAACATATTTAAATGGTTGAAAGCATGATATTCCAAGTTTGTCATAAATCGGGCGGAAAAAGGAGCAATATAATGATTCCCGTAATTTCAGCAAGCCTTGTTCCCCGCCTTCAATCAAAAGACTTCCACTGCTCATCAATAATTTAGGAATAATTAGGTTAAACTAATTAGGCATTGGAAATTGGGGTGTTACACTTATCGAGGAGATGACGCTTAATAACTTTTAATGGTCCACTAAACGAGCCCAACCCAGGCAGGTTGGAGGTAAGCTTAAAGTTGATGCTTTTAGTTTACTTTTCGCTAAAGTAGATGTCATGACTAAAAGACCAGACAAATAAATATTAATGCTGTGAACTCAAGTGCCCCTTCCCCTTGTGAAATTTGTGGGTCAACTAAGCATATATCTTTGTACTGTCAAGTTGGCAGTCCTTTTTCCAAAGACCCCAATGATGTTAAGTATGTTCAAAACTTTAACCTAAGACTGACCAATGAACCCTACTCTAATACCCATAATCCGGGTTGGAAGAATCATCCAAATCTCTCTTATAGGTCAAATCCAAACACTATGAACATGCCCCCATGAATGCTAGAGTACCCCCTAGTTTTCAACGACCTCCATTCCCTTCTCAGATGCCCTAAAAGTCAAACTTAAAGCTAATGATGGAAAACATACTTATGGCACAATAGAAACAGGATGAGTACATTAAGTAATTAGCCCCAATGGTTGATGTGCTTGCAACTCATAATAGGATGTGAGAAGCCTAAATTGCCCAAAAAGCCACTTTTTTATCTACGCCCCAAGATAAACTTCCCAGTAAGCGTGAACCCAACCCTCAAGATCACTATAACTGTGTCACCATGAAAGAGGATGACGAGGACTCAACTGACCCTGAGAAAGTACCAATGGAAGAGGGTAGGGAGATAACTATGACTGGTAGTAAGGAGAGCAACAATGGTGGTAGACTGCCACATCTATGGAGAATGATACTGTTAAGATCCTAACCATTTTTCCCCCTAAGCTCCCTGACCTAGGTAATTTTCCTATCCCCTGCATTATAGGGAAGGTAGAAATTGAGAGAGGTCTATGTGATTTAGGTGCAAGTGTCAGGATAATGCCCTACTCTTCGTTTTATAAGCTGCGCCGAGGACCGTTATTAGCCGACCCCTTTTCACTACAGTTGGCTGATGGTTCTGTGACACAACCCATAGGCAAGTTGGAAGATGTGCCTGCGAATATAAGAGACATTTGGATGTTAGAAGACTTCATTATAGTCGATATGTTTGAAACTGATGATGCCCAAATTATCCTTGGTAGGCCCATTTTGGCGACAGCTGATTGCCATATTGATGCGAGAGAGGGCTGTGTTTCTTTTGAGGTAGAAGGGAAATTTGCTGTGTTTAGTCATAGGAAGGAGGATGTGGTTTCTCCTCATTCTTCTATATTGAATGCATTACCCCTTTCCCCTGAGTATGATATGGAGGATGTCTCGAATAATGAAAATCCTCCTAATTCTGAATGGGTTTCTTATAAGGACCCTGACCGAGGGTATGTTAAGGTGGAGTTTTTTGCTCCTATGCCACCTAACAAGCCCGAGGTTGAGCCCCCTATTTCTAATGATTCTTCGATGAGTGATTATTACAGGTTTGCACAAGTTGTTCACTCTATGCCCCCTTTGGAAGGTTTCGATGCCGATTTTGACGTAGGGGTTGAGCAAGTAGATGGTAGCCCATCTGATGGGTAAAGAGAGCAATTTGTTTTGCATGCAAATGGTGCATTATGGCACCAAATTATGAGGATCTGTAGCCAGAACTTCTACGGTGGTACCTTCAACTGAAGAAGTTCGACTTTACGGTTCGTGATAAGGTTGATCCGGACCAAGCCTAGAACAAGGATCAAGTTGTTGACCTTAAAAGAGCACTTCTTAGGAGGCAACCCAAGCTTTCTTTATTTTTTTCCTTTTATAGTTTTGATTTTTATTACTTTTTGCAGTTTTGTCTTCGGAAAAAAATATATCTATATGAATAAAATGTTGGCACCACAATCACGAAAACCAGAAATACGGCCGTGGGGTGCCAATCTTAAAAAACCAGAAAAAACTAGTACCAGCAGACACCACAAGCCGTCCGTTGTGACCGCCACGGTCCGTTGTGGACCACCACGGTCTGTTGTGGACTGCCACAGTCCGTGGTTTAGGCTCTTGACCATGATGCCTTTTCCCTTTCCCCTCACTTCATCTTCTTCACTCGACTTTTTCTCTCTCTTCCTCCCTTCTCTTTCTCTAAAACCTCCATAACCAACACCTTCAATCTCCCTTAAATCTTCTCCGTTTTTCTTCATTTTCACACCAAATTCCTTCTTTTCGCTTAATCTCCCCATTTCATCCATAAAATCTCATCTCTTTCCTTCTTCTTCTTCAAAATTCATCTCACTCTCGTTCATCCACGTAACGATCCTTTTCTCTCTCAAATTCTTCATATTTTTACTTATTTTCTTCAATTTTCTAGGTTTTAGTTCCTATTTTTGGTTTTAGTTTTGTTTTTGGTTAGGTTTCGTAGCCATGGCACCAACCAAACGGTAAAGGAGCATCAAGGAGGTTGGTTCATCAAGTTAAGCACCACCGCGACCTCAAAGGACATCCAGAACATTAACCAATGTGCATACTAGAGGTAACATTTTTCACCCTCTTGATTTGACTCATCCCAATCATGTTGCTAAGTACAATTATTTGAATGAATGTGTAGTAGTAGCAACTAGATACTATGATAAGGATTTGTTATTTCGATTAGGAATGTTGGATGACATTCGTTGGTTGTTTGCAAAGGTGGTGTTAGAATGTATAAGGTTTTGATGATAACAAATCCAAGTGTTTGTAGTAGTTCTTGTTGTTCCAAACAGGCTTTACCAACAGGGTCTTACTGCTGTTCTTCAATATATTAAAATTGCTTGACTAATGGTTTATCAAGAACAGGTACTCAAGTCAGTGATGTAAGAACAACCATGAGGAACAGGCTCTGTAAGGTGTTTGAAGCATATCCTGTGCAGTGTTTGAAACATAAGATATAAGCGCAGCTGTGACAAACAGGTTCTGTGAAGTGTTTGCAGCAAAGTCGTTCTACAAGATGACTAGTAGTTACAACAAGATGTCTTGATCTGATTTGGTTTTATATTTTTAGACTCTTGTTAATATGCCAATTAGAAAGTTTTAATTTACCACTCACTGGAAACGGTTTTGCTTTTCGGAAAATATTTTGGATCACCCTTCAGAACAACCCTGGGAACAGGGCGATCAGGGTGTTTCCCGAATAAGCTGCGAAAAACTGCTTTGCACGAATTTTATCTTTAGGATTTTGAGCAGCTTCTTCAAAGATTTGCAAGAAAGATTTTTCTATGGAGTATCTTATTCCTTACCCTAAAAACGGTTATCAAAAATCTTAAGGGATTTGCAAAATCTTTTTGAATAAAAAGAATATCCAATTTTTGGCAAGTGGATAAGGTAGTTGAGAAAAACATGGGCTAGCTGCTAAAGAACACCGCCTTATGCACGCGGTTCAGGAAGTGTTTTTTAGCTCATGTCACCTTACCCCTTATAGCTAAAGGATTCTGTTTTCTCTAGGATTTTAGTTTACAAAAATTTCAGAAATAGTTTTTCCATCCCTTGTGGGTAAAGGATTCTATATTCTTCAGATTTTTTAGTTTCCAAAAATTTGATGAATTGTTTTCCAAGTACTATAAAAGGCGGCTTCTTACAATCTTGGAGACATCGGTTTTCAAAGAGAAAAAAATCTGAGTTCATGAGCTAAAACGTTTGAAAAGAAAACCGAGCCTTGTGAGTGAATTAATTGAGCTTTCAAAGTTGGCATACTAGGACTTCATTGTACCCTATATTAGCTTAGTTGAGAAGCATTGTAATAGGGTGTTTTTTCTTTACATTCTTCTTTCACAAGAGTGAGTAGAGTGTGTGTCCAAATCAAGGGGATTTTGGACGTGGGGTAACTTGTCTTAGGGAAGACAGGTTACGTGTGTTACAAGTTGTAACAAGGTGTGTTACTATTGTAACGTGATTAGCCCGTTTAGTGAAGTGTTTAAATCCTACACGAGGTAGGTCGTGGTTTTTAACCTCAGTTGGGCTAGAGGTGTTTTCCACGTAAAAATCCTGTGTCCATTATTTCCGCATTCAATTTTGTTGGATTTTCGCTTCTGCTTATCTCAGAAACAACCTGTGCGAACAGGGTCTAAGACTGTTTGTCAGCAACTTGCGAAAATCGGACACCACAATTCACCCCCCTCTTGTGGTTGTGTACTCTCTAATTCAACAGGTGGTATGAGCCACTTTTTAGAACTCAAAGAGCATACGTACCAGGACCTGGCCTTAGCATTTTTAAGTACAGTCCATGTCGAGGTCACTAGAGAACCTCAATGTCAAGTTGGATATATATCATTTTATTTGCAGGATCAATTGTATGAACTAAACTTAGGTACTTTCAATAATATCTTCAGTTTTCCACCTAGTATAGATTTATCGAATTGCCAAGTCCCCCACGAATTCAACCCGAATGCATTTTGGGGTGAACTTTCGGGGAGTGTTAGGTACAGTACCAGTTCATCGAAATGTACGCATATCAGAACCCCTTGCATTAGAGTAGCTCAGCGTGTCCTTGCTTGTTCTCTGTTTGTTTGGGACGATAGTCTGAATGTCCCAAGATTGTATGAATTAGACTTTCTACCCTGTATGCTTGATGATGTTCAACTTGACCCAGGTTCATTTTTAGCTCGGCAATTGTATAGTGCTGTTGTTAGCACTAAAGGTCGGATAGTCGTTGGTGGAATTGTAACTACTATTGCTAGATTCTTGGGTGTTAAGCCCAATCTTGAGGATAGAGTTTCTGGGTCTGAGTGACTTGATAAGCTACTTTTGAAATTATAAATTTTTGTAAAGTTGAGGCTAGCCATTTGTGTTGGATTTACCCCGGGGACCGGTTTTTGCCGCTTCCCAATTTCGATCGCACTACTCTGCTTCACCAGACTAACCTTTACTGGGTACTTGATGATGATGAGGTTGTTTGACCCATACCTAGCAAATCGCCTGTCACTCTACTCAAGCAGGACCTAGTTCTTCCTCTCACCCACCCCCACCTGACTATTCTGACCTCTAAGATACCCTTAGATCCATTTAAGAGGAGCAAGTTTCCCTTTGAGCTTTGGTTGCTTCAGAGAGCGCCGCTCTTCAGGACTTTGTCCAAGAGCTCCACGATGAGCTTCGTGGGTTGCTTGCATCCCAGACCTAATATTTCTAAGACTATAGGGCATGTCTAGAGGCCTGGCGAGATTGACATATCTCCTATGGCCAACCACCCCATCCTCCTCCACCTCCTCCTCTTTAATTTTGATTTCTGCTAATCCCCTTCCCTTTTTATTATGATGTACCCACATTGAGGGTAATGTGTGATTCAAGCTTGGGGGAGTTAGTTCCTATATGTGGCTTCTGATGCCTATTTCTGTTTGGTGTCACTATGCTTTGTATATATTTTTAGTGGTAGTTTTTGTAGTTTTTGTTTTAGTTTTGTCTTAGTAGTGCATTTAGTCTTCTTCTAGGTTGCATTTTAGTTTCTTTCTTTTGTTAATTTCTTTGGCGATTTAGTTTGCATTGTTTGTAAAAAAAATTAAAAAAACACAAAAGAAAAAAATCTTCCGATGATGATCTCTATAGATTTGGTAGCTTTCTTTGGTTTAGTTTGATCCTTCAATTCGCCTGAATTGTGCATAAATGTTTGTCAATGAATTTTTGAACTGTGCTTCATATTTTGACCATATGTTGGATGCGAATTGTTTTTCCCCATGAGTCTTTACAAGATTTTGGCATATGTTTACTATTGAGCTAGCTTTGTCTTTGGTCGATGTCCAGTGAGACTTTGAGCTTTTAGAGACTGTTTATCATTATTAGTCTCATATTTTTTTTCATGTATGACTCTTCCTTGCTGTCATTTCTCTAGAACTTGCTTTGATTCTCATACAAGATCACATTTCGCATATGCATTTAGGCAATATGATTGAGGCATTTTTCTTTCTTTGATTTATTTAACACCACTGGCAAATAGCCACCCTTGTTATGTATTGTATCCCTTGTTAGCCCCTTTGAGCCCATAACTGTTTTTCTTTATTTGAACCTCCTATTTTTAGCCCATGGCCAAATACTTGTCTTACGCTTAAGCTAAGGCTAGAGCAGCGTTACATTCTTTTACATCAAGTTTGATAGGGTGTTAGCAAGGTGGATTGTTATTCTCTTTAGTGAATTTTGGCTGTTTAGTACAGGGATGTAAACGTTTAATAAATCCCTGGTTTCATTGTATAAAGTTTAGAAAAGAGTTCGATTTTAAAATTTGTTATGGAATTCCCTTAGCTATTCCTTTTTGACAAAAAAAGAAGAAAGAAAAAAAAAGGGAAGAAATGAATGAAAAAGAAATTTGAAGAAAGTGATTAGCCTTGGTGGAAATGTAAGACATTTGTGATTTTTGACTCTATCTCTTTTCATCTTGGGATTTATTTTGATATGGTTCGAGAAGGATGTAGTATGATGCACTGGAATTGTTTAACCTCTTAGTCTTTGGCTTTTAGCTCCTGATTTCCAAAAATATTTGTTACCTTCTTACCTTTACCCTAAGCCCTGTTATATCCCTATGAAAGTCCTCATGATTGTTTAGTGTATTTGCATTTTAGTGGTGACGAATTTGAGAATCTTGTCAAGCCTCTGGTAGATTTGTGTCCAAGGAATGAGAATTGAGAGAACCTTCATATATATATATATATATATATATATATATATTGTCAAACACATGAGTGCTAAGCGCCACATAAATATAGTGAGGTTCTACCGGCCTTACTAGTTTTGCTTGTTTCATATGTTGAATAATTGCATTTAACGCTTTAGGGAAGATTAGTTCAAGTTTTGCGTTGTGCTCTATTAAAAAGTTTTTGAAATTTCATTCCCTATTCTGTTTGTTAATGATATTTTTGCATCTTTTTTGACTACCCTTGGATCATTTTTGCCTTTTGAAAGTTGCCTATGTCTATCCTGAGGAGGTTGTGTATACCTTTTTAGCTTTTGCATTACTTAAGGACAAGCAACAGTTTAAGCATGGGGGAGTTTGGTAAGTGCTTAATATGTACATCTTTTTAGATCTATTTTGCCTCGTTTTTAGGAGAATTTTGTGCTTAATGATATTATTTACTCTCTTATTCTTGATTTATGCTTAGGTGTAGTTGCTTTTAGTATTTTGCAGGATTTTTAGTCTTTTTACCCAGTGTTTGCCCTTTAATGGTTGTGTTTTGACCTCCCTCATGATCATCCATGAGTTGCTATTCCTGTGGAGCAAGAAAAGAGCAAGAAATCGGTTCTGGCATAGACCACAGTCGGACTGTGGTGGATTTCATGGACTGTGGTAGGCCTGTAACTGCTACCTCTTCATTTTTCCTCGGCTGTGTCGCTGAGATCAACTTTAATTTCCTATAAATAGCAACGTTCAGCAGCGAAGAAGAGCAATCCCTAGCAAGCAGAGCAAGTAGTGTTAGCCTAGGGAAGATTAGTTTAGTTTATTTTCTCTCAAATTTTGTTCTTTAGTTTTGCTTTTGCTTATGTGTGAGTTTTGATTGTGAGAGTTTTGATCTTGGGGGCGGTTCTAAAGCCCTTGGTGCAGGCCATCTCAATGGAGTCCTTTCCGCTCAGATTTCACTGATTTTTGGTTAGTTTGTTTATCTTTTATCATGTCTTGAGGAGTTTTCTTAATCTAGAAATTTAGTAGTTTGTGGAAGTGTATTGGATCATGTTATAGTTTATTCAATTGTGCCCATTCTCATAATTGGTTCGATTTCATTCTATCAAGTGTTTGATATGTTGTAAGTTGATTTTTGGCCAAAATTTGCTTGCACACTTGAAACAATCGAGTGAACATTCGAAAGACAACATTTTGGTTATTGGACTGCTTAAATAGACTTAGCGTAACTTTATCTCGAAATAGAGATTTGTATGTTAGGAGGGCTAGTAAGTAATCAAAGACTTTAAACTTGGATTAAGTCAAATTAGTTTGAAAGAACAACGTTTGTTTAGTTTCGGCAAATTTGACTGATTTCGAAAGAATAGATTAAGTTTTTAGATAAGATTACAAGTCCTCGGAATTAACCAATTAGAGAATAGCACATATTTATTAATTTTGATCCAATTCTCTTCCATAATTACGAAAATTCCTAGATGTTTTTCTCTTGTTAATTTAGGTGAGTTCATTTGCAGTAGTTAATCGAAGCCACTTGAAATAGAGTTTTGCTTAGCATAATCTAACAACACTATACTCAATAGATTACTTTAGTCCCTGAGGAACGATATCGTTTATCTATACGACGACTACCCGTGCGATTATGGTAGGTAGTGGTCAGTTCTTGTAAACATGAACTTATTTCATGATTGGCTTGTCATCAATAATCTAGAAACATAGCCATTCCCCAACCATATACTTATTCTTTCTAGCGTCATCAGCTTTGTACTTGACCTTCCATTTCTCCCAAATGATCTTGGCAGATTTGAAGGTGACACACAAATTAAACAAGGGGTTAGTCATATGGTTTGATAAATGCCCCCTGACAGTTTTGTTGTCTTTCTCAAATTTCTTCTTTGTTTCTTCATCAACGGTTCTAGATTTGTCTTTGACAATTCCATCACTAAAGGCAGCAGTTGTTTCAGAAGTGTTGTTCTCTTTAGTGAGGTCTGAGAACAACACGTAATCAACCTCTAGTTGTTCGAAGAATATAAGCAGTTTCTGAAACCAACGTCTAGAGTTGGTTGCATCTAGGGTTCTAATTTTGAGAGATCCAGAAGAGCTTTAGGGATAGAAAGAGCCATTGATTTGAAGGGAATATCGAAATTGCTTTTAAATTGTAAGAAATATTATGAGAAAATCAATGGCAGAGAGAAAGAGTTCACACTACGCAGTGGTATACCATTGGCTGGAAAGCAATTTCGGCTCAATCGCGGTGCAAATCAAATTAGCTGATTACTCCCCAAGGTTAAAACAGTGAGCCTTTGAACTCGTGCACTCGAGGTCAGAGACTTGGAATACGCAGTATAGAAATTGCCTATAAAAAGAGAGAGAACAAAATAGTGGAAGAAGAGAAGAGAAGAGAGAACTTGTTGTGTGTTTTCTGCAGCTGAAGAGTGTTGTATTATAGGGGAGAGCAGACTGAGGTAGTGGAGAGAAGCCAGCTAAAAACCAGGACAGCTTGTGGACAGAATCAATTAGCCGTTATGGACTACTAATTTAGTAAACTGACTGCCAAAAATAGTTGTGGCTTGGAGTAAACTGTGTAGAAATATCAGTTCAGAATCATTGACTAGGAAGGCTAATGAACAAAAATTAAACAAAATTTCTCCAAAAATATTAGTAGGCCCAACCTAAGCCCAAGCTCAAGCCCAAGCCCAAGCCGCGCCTGCGCTCGGACTAGATCGAACCAGGCGGGCGGGCAGCGCACGCATGTGGTGGTCACCCTTCCCCATTCCACTAGGAAAAGTAGGCCCAAATTATTTAGCAAGGCCAAGTAAGGAGGGGAAATATAAACTCCAAACCAAGTGCCAAAACTTCCTATGTGGGACAATTATAGAGAGGAAAAAGGAGTTATCTTAACGTCGTTACTACCAACAAAAAAGGAGGGTGGCGCAGGAGACCTAGTGGCGCCTACGACCAAAGTTTGCAGCAGGTGGCGAATGGTGGTGCACGGCAGCAGTAGTAGGGCCAACCAAAGCTGCGCAGGGGAGTGGGTGCTGCTGTGCATTGTGTGTGAAGGTGTAGTGGGAAGAAGAAATAGAAGGTGTTTCGGCTTCTTTACTCATCTTGGCCCAAAATTTTCTATTTTATTTTTACTTCTTTCTCCTATTTTTTGGCTTCTCAAACCCCAGCTCACAACTTCCACTAACCTCAAATAATTGGGCTCATGCTTGGGCCTCTTTTCTACATTTTACCCCAATAAAATCATGTAGCCCAACTTCACATCCTATTTAGCCATTTCACATCCATATTACAACTCAATAACACTAAATTAGATAATAAATGATAAACAATGACTTATAAATAATGTTCTATGTAACTTATGATTGACGAATAAAAGTAGAAATGTTACAAACTGTCGTCGTTTATAACGACCCTCAAGTGACAAATGCAAATGGCACGAAAGCATATTGGAAGAAAGCTCATGAAATGAAAGTTTCCATTTTATAAATAAAATAAAATAAAATAAAATAAGAGGTCTTGGGCATAATTTTTTATCCATATGAAAAGACCTTCTGAAATTTCGCTCTTCAATGCCACAAATATATATATATATATATATATATATATATATATATATATATGTATATATATATATATAAATATATATATATATATATATATATATATATATATATATATATATATATATATATATATATATATATATATATATATATATATATATAT